>JAVTVY010030461.1:0-12365 GCA_036873755.1 Hanleya hanleyi | reverse complement strand
TGATTGTCTGTCCTTTGGATCTGGCCACACCTACAACTATATTATACATCATTGATTGTCTGTCCTTTGGATCTGGCCACACCTACAACCATATTATATATCACTGACTGTCTGTCCTTTGGATCTGGCCACACCTACCACCATATTATACATCATTGACGGTCTGTCCTATGGATCTGGCCACACCTACAACCATATTATACATCACTGACTGTCTGTCCTTTGGATCTGGCCACACCTACGACCATATTATACATCATTGATTGTCTGTCCTTTGGATCTGGCCACACCTACAACCATATTATACAACATTGATTGTCTGTCCTTTGGATCTGGCCACACCTACGACCATATTATACATCATTGATTGTCTGTCCTTTGGATCTGGCCACACCTACAACCATATTATACAACATTGATTGTCTGTCCTTTGGATCTGGCCACACCTACGACCATATTATACATCACTGATTGTCTGTCCTATGGATCTTGCCACACCTATGACCATATTATACATCATTGATTGTCTGTCCTTTGGATCTGGCCACACCTACAACCATATTATACAACATTGATTGTCTGTCCTTGGATCTGGCCACACCTACGACCATATTATACATCACTGATTGTCTGTCCTTTGGATCTGGCCACACCTACGACCATATTATACATCATTGATTGTCTGTCCTTTGGATCTGGCCACACCTACAACCATATTATACAACATTGATTGTCTGTCCTTTGGATCTGACCACACCTACGACCATATTATACATCACTGATTGTCTGTCCTATGGATCTGGCCACACCTACGACCATATTATACAACATTGATTGTCTATCCTTTGGATCTGGCCACACCTACGACCATATTGTCCAACATTGATTGTCTGTCCTTTGGATCTGGCCACACCTACGACCATATTATACATCACTGATTGTCTGTCCTATGGATCTGGCTACACCTACCACCATATTATACAACATTATCTGTCCTATGGATCTGGCCACACCTACCACCATAATATACAACACTGATTGTCTGTCCTATGGATCTGGCCACACCTACCACCATATTATACAACATTGTCTGTCCTATGGATCTGGCCACACATACGACCATATTATACAACCCTACACACAATCGTTCACTATGTTCTGATTGGCTCGTCTCTGGTTTGTAGATGAAATTTAACACTCCAATTTTATTTCCTTCGATAGTCCAATCTATGAGAGCTAATTCTGTGTGTAAACAGAGAACTCGTCTTGTCTATGAAGATGTACAAAATGTTGGTAACAGAAAATGTTCTTCTAAGTTTTTCATTTAATTGGGTTGAATCGTATTTCCATCGTAACACAAAACAATGAAACGGGTTACTAAATCAGGGCTATTCCAGAAAAAAAGGTATGGGGGGGGGCGGATGGGCGAGTTTTTTACTACCACCACCCATAGAAATGAATTTACTGCCACAACAAGGACCCACAGAATTCAATTATCTAGGCATCCCACCACCCATAGAAAAAAAAAACAAAAAAAAACAAACAGTTGGCCTCCTGCCATGGTCGTCGTTGTTGTTGTTTGTGGAGATCACTTCCCGGGGAAATATTTTTAATTTTTTCATGGTTCGCACGGGTCCATAAAAGTTTGTAAAAGTGTTTAATTTTTATATTGAAAATTCAAGGCCTTGAAAGTTAGAATTTTTTCCCGTACGTCCTTGAAAGTGCTTGAATTTTACTGTAATGGGTAAGTATGGTTGGCAGTCCAGCAAAATGGAATAAAAACTTCACCGACGATCGTTGTTTCTGTCTCCTGTTGTGTTTCCACTTTCCATCTGTCGCTCCTGTACATATGCTCTGGCCTACAATAGTATATTGCAGAGGTCTATTTATAGTGCTGTTGCCTGAGATACATGTACACGTGATCCACTGGCAGATCTGACGAGTGTAACTTCACCAGGAACGGCACGTCGGACAGCTATTGTTTTTTCAGTGACAATTTGTTTGAGGCTAATCTGTTCTGTGATATCAAAAATTGAAAACGTCTGGAAAGTGCATATTTAACGATGAATGGCCGACTTTGCCAGATTTTAAAGACTGGATAAAAAGAGCTGACGTGAACAAGGCAGCAACTGAAGTGGAAATCAGAATAGAAATACATACGGTTTCTAATAAACCAAATTTCTTTCGCAATAAAATAACGTAATTGAGGCGAGTTTTTTTTTACAGTATTAGTGCAGATATTACGGTACTTCTGATCTGATTATTGACACAAAAGTTGAATGTCGGAAGAGACGTTTATGTAAGATAGCCTGAGATTATAGGCCGTTTAATAAATGGAATAGGCCTACATTTATTCTACTATATTTTCAAATGAAGCATAGATACATCTGAAACAGATCGATCCAATTTTCAGATTTAATAATTAAAACGTAAATCGTGGATTGATGCGGATCATGTTAGGCCAAAATATACTTGAATAAAACTGGGTAAACAGGTGAGTGTATGGCCAATAAATGACAGAACAGCTGCAGTCGAGCCATATTTCAAGCCAACGATCAGAGAGAGGTAAAAGGGAATTCTTTTTCAGGTTTGAAACGTTTTTATTTTCTATTTTCATGACAGTCATGATCTCACTTTCACGAATGCATAATACATTGACGTTGTGTTAGCTGAATATATTTTGAAGCGGGAACCGTGAACAAGCACAAGTTTGGCCCACGTGCCATGCTATCCAAGGATTGATCACGTGATGTTATTGCAACTCCGTATGGCGGGAAAATGTTCAACCAACACGTGGCATGTTGAAACGTTCATTCTACAGACCTCCCCAATTCTATGAAAGTATTTTAATACATCTGTTAATCAAGGAACAAATGGATACAGTGAATTGTTAGAAAGGTCAAACAATTCATGTCTTTCGTTTAGCCGATATTACCGGGCGGGATGAGCTCGTTCCAGCTGGGAAGATTGTATTGCCCTGATATGGGCCTCAGATGAGTTGGCCCTGCCCTGATATGGGTCTTTAAATAGTGTCAGGCACTTGATTAATTTGCTGTTCGTTTTATTGACATAAACAGTTTGAAAAGCCCTTCCACAATATTTCCCTATGAAGAGCAATCAAGAAATTATTAGGTTTGATTCTCAATCTGAAAATGACGTAATCTGTGTTTCTTCATTCGATCGTTTATATATTTTCCCCTTTGACATCATTGGCGAAACCGGGATAGTTGGACATAGTCTTGTCGGCCGTGACAAAAATTTTGCAAGGTTTCAAGCATGTACTGCAGAGAAAATAAAGAAAATATCAGAATGTGTAAGTGACAGAATATGCTATTGTCGCGTATGTACTAATGTACGCGAATTTGTGATTCTAAATTGGCCGGGCGTCCAATGAAGCTAATCTCTTCATTGTCAGCCGATCACTGTGGTCAATTACGCGAACCTAATTTAATGGTTAAAGAGCAGGAAGAATGCATTGCTCTTCAAAGAGAGAACATAATGATAGGAAATGCAAGAGGCAATGGATAATTCACTAAAAACGATCAAAGATGAAGAAGTCCGCCATTTAGCTTCTTGCGTCAAAAGTTACTGTCAGAAAAAGATAATTTGAACACGTCCGTTTTCCTAAAATCCGCCTGAATTGGGTACTTGAATAATCATTGTAGGACCTTGAAAAGTCATTAAATTTAATGCAAGAAAAGGCATGCGAACACTGCTTTTTTTTTGCGTTTTGGTTCATCATTGTCATCATTTGCTGCTGATGCCGCCAGATCAACAGGTTCGGAGTTATTCACTGTGACTGTGCCGACCGTGTCAACTGCTTTTTTGAAGCGTAAATACTGTCCTAGTTTTTTCGGAACACTTCGTCGTGGAGAAAACAAAGTTCTTCGTCGTTCAGAGTTGATCCATATCGTCGAAACCACTGCTTTGAAAATTATCAACGTATGCCGCCAAATTGATTGAATTCAAAAAAAATTTGACGGATTTCATATTGAATTTGATGCTCAACAGTCATGCCAGTCGAACAGACCGTCAGCAAGGTCGGAAGAAAATAGAGGCAAAACTTCGCCTCGGTACTCAACGGGCACATTTGTATATATCGCCACATGCGAATATACGACCAGTTTTCACATTATTTTGTACTAATACAATTTTTAAGTTTCTGGGAACAAATTTAATTTGTCAATCAAGTTATTGCTAGAAACTTTACAAAAAAACGAACAGGGGACACAACTCTGACAAGACCACATTCTTCCAAAGAGGGCGCTTTTCACGAAGGTGACTGAATGAGACGATCAGGAACTTCCAGGAAGATACGAGGGTTGCCAGCGAGAAATTACATATACAAAAACAGACAACACAAAATTTCGGGTAGTGTTTTAATAAATAAATGATTGAAAACAACGACCAGACATTGACACCATTGGTTTTATTTACCCACCACCCATAGAATTCATTTCTTTATTAAACCTACCACCCACAGAATTGGATTTCATTTTAACACGACCACCCATAGAAAAAAAAAAGGCTTCCCATCCGCCCCCCCCCCCCATGCCTTTTTTTTCTGGAATAGCCCTCAGCTACAGAGTATACAGCTATAGAGTAACGTGTACCACCACTGTTGTATTCTGTAATCTGCAGTCTACCTGATGTAACAGTCTTAGAGGAAACTTACTTTTTGGGCAAGATGACATAAGCTCTACCTGCTTGTAGGGCCTGCTCAGCTGGTGTTAGCTTCTCAACTAGGAAATCATAAAGAAATGAAGAGAACATTGAACTACTACAAATCACTCACACAAAGACCTTATTCTGAACAGAAACAGCACATTGAGCTAATAGTTTAGCAATCAGTTTGAGATTAAGGAGAGAGAGAGACAATTAAGAGAATTAAGGTTTAACGTTATACCTCTGTTCAGGAATATTTTGACTAAAAATTATGATAACCAGATGATTCTGATAAATTTGAATGTTAATGAAAGTGGAATAGATGGAGTAACAACTAATCAAGACCATAAACAATGATCTACAAAATGACTTAGCTGCTAAAGCTATCAGACTGCATAAAACTTGATACTAAACAATCAGTTAACCTTTCTTTAGTGGTTTATCGAGTCTGAGGATATCTGGAGAAGCTGTTACGCTGGCAAGATGTTCCTCTACCTGTCAAACAGAAATTCAGAATATATGGTCAGTCTGATGGCATCCAAAACTTGAGCTTACTAACATATCTGGTGCCATTTGAAATATAAATTGTATGAAAATAAATAATTAGCACAGGAGTCAGATAAAAGGCAATCTTAATGAAAACCAATATTTGTATCTTACATTTTTAATATTTGAATATGGAATTACTTGATTAACCATTGACAAAGTATATATTCTCAGTTGAAATGAAAATGTTACATTGCAAATTATAAATTCAAACTCAAGAGACTCACATGTACTTCTGTGGGCATTTCTTCCGATACCAGATCAAGTTTATCAATCATCTCTGCCATCTCTAATCTCTTCCCTGTCTTAGCCTCTCTCAGCTTCACTTTCATTTTCTGAATCTGAACATTCATTTCATTCCAATATGTTGTAAACAAAAATTCCTCCAAATCGACCATATAGAAAGGGGAGATAACCATAACAGAACAAGTAAATACAGTTAACCCCCATCTTCCTGTACAAGTGTTTTTAAAGTGATCATAAACCCTCAAGTAAAGTTTCCATCAAATGAAAGACCACTGCAAACAGTGTGGGAAAATATTTATTGTAATTTTTTACGATTTTATTACACAGAGTAAACTGCAACTAAAGCATGGTATTCTATGGTGGTCTGTTGCAATCATATCTAGGTCCAGTGACGTCACACTGCCTTTAATACATATATTTCAAACTTTGTATGCACTTTCCAATGCTTGATTCAAGCTTAAAGTGTGTATACTTTGAGTTTCAACACAGACTCACTGTTCCCATGTGCATGTCTCACCAAAATCTGGGAGATGGCAACTCAAAAGTGTCAAGTCAATTTGAATCTTGCATTTAATTTCCCCGATTTTGGTGAAACATGCACATTGAAACAGTGAGTCTGTGTTGAAACTCAAAGTATTCACACCTTAAGCTTGAATCAAGCATTGGAAGTCCATACAAAGTTTGATATATATGTATTAAAGGCAGTGTGACGTCACTGGACCTAGATATGATTGCAACAGACCACCATAGAACACCATGCTTTATTTACAGTTTACTCTGTGTAATACAATCGTAAAAAATTACAATAAATATTTTTCCACACTGTTTGCAATGGTCTCTTATTTGATGGAAACTTTACTTGAGGGTTTACGATCACTTTAATGAATCTATCAAAATTCGGGAAGTAAATTGAATCTTTCTGATAACAAAATATCCGTATAATGCTGCTTCAAATCCTGGGATAGTTTAGTATTAAAAAATATTTAAAACTTCCCAAATTTAACTATAAACATTTAAAATGCATATGACAATGATAAAATCCGATATTGATATATCGAACTGTGACAGTTGACTCTAATCTGGTGAGAATTTATAATGGTGAGCAGATTGGTAAAGACATCAACATGAAACTGAGTAGATGAATTTGTTTGAATATTATCAAGACAAATAAAAGCAATAGGACAATTCTGAGATGTAACTCTCTAAACGCAAAAGGCGTGAAACGACATTATTGCCCATGTGACGTTACGCTGAGATTAGGCAATGAACAATATCCTAACAAGTGAGTGAGTGAGTGAATATGATTTAATGTCGCTTTCAACTATATTTCAGTCATATCAGGACGTTGGATTCTATTCCTTTTCACACCCGGGAACCACACGGGTGGAGTCCTATTCCTTTTCACACCCGAGAACCCCACGAGTGCCTCAGTCGCCTCTTACGACAAGCTGTCTGAGGAGTTGAGGCCTATTCTTACCATGACCTGCGGTGTGCACCACGACATCCCAGGTCAATCCCCGGAAGCCCCACAGGGCAATATCCTAACAATGGCAAAGCTGTATTATTTTATTTACGGGCTTTAACATGCAATGCCTTCTGTTTGCAAATGCCTATTTAACTCTGAGACAATACCATCTTCAAAGTTGTTTGGATTTTCAGTATTTTGAAAGCCACAATGATACTTATTTTCCAATTTTTGCGGTATAGCCAATGTTAAAGCATTGCCTGATGCCTAATCTTGACCCGATGTCACGCGGGCAATGACGTCATTTTGTGCCTTTAATGACTAAAGAGTTCTATCTCAGGACTGTGCTGTTAGTATTCATTTCAATATGTTGCATAGAAATCAAACATTTATAAACAATGTTTCTATTTGTTACCAAATCAAACCTGTTTCAATTCATGCCATTCAATCTCCGTCAGGAAGATGATACAACGTAGAAAACGGAAGTTAAAACTAAAAGTTAGCTCCCCTAGCGGAGAGTTGTCCGCCCCTAGGAGAACTCTCCCATCCCATTCCAGCAGGATTACTATATAGGCTCTGCACCAGCCATACTCGCCCTCTATTCTCATTATAATTACCGAGACCTGTAGTGTTTAAGGCCGGCATGAGGGGACGGAGGGAGGGACAATCAAATTGAAACAGGTTTGATTTGGTAACAAATAGAAACATTGTTTATAAATGTTTGATATTTGTAGCCCAAATCTTAAACCTGTTTCAATTCATGCCACAGTACCAACATATGGAGGCGGGAATCTCGGCCTTGTGGTAACTCCCATAGCAGACTAGTAATCGCTGGAACGACACCGACATGGGTATAAATCTGAGACATTATTACTCAACAAGTTAACCCTGGTCAAAGACGCATAGGGTAATTGAAGGAATTGATACAGTTCTACTTATCTTCTGATTGTCTCCATCCATGTAGCAGTGTTCGTGGTGTGGTACACAATACTTCCAAGATGAAGGATACCCCAGGCGCCCTCGGCAACAAGATAGGTCCCCTTGGCAGGCACTGTATGACTAGGGGGGAACCGGCCGCAATCCGTTGCATACAGGGAAATCCTTGATCCAACCGTAAGATAAGGGGGGACGAACGCAATCCCGAATCTTGGAAGGTACCAAGTCCACACCACTCTCAGACCGCAAGCTTCTTGAGGACAACTCCCATTCTTGGAGTGATGAACTTAGATGCGTTGGAATTGCCATGCTTGCTCTCTGGGCGAGCCGCGCACTCTTCAACTCTCTGTACTTTCATCACTACTGTTGACACTAGGCCTGGAGCGGGTGTTCTTGTGAGTTGAGGCACAGGTGACCCAGCTGAGACATCTAGAAGGAAGTCAGTTTCTGAAGAACAGAAGCAAATTTCAGTTAGGAGTAAACCCTATCCTAGTGTTAGGCCTTCATTGGTGATTATAGAATCCACGGCCGGTCAACTGACTTATTTCTGCCTTCTGAGATGCCTCTTATCATATAATATATGTAATAATAATAATATGACTGAGATGAGATGAGATGAGATGATACAGCAAGATGGCTGTCTTGCTGCGATGGTGACCATTTTGCCGCCCCCCCCTCTTTTCTGAAATTACTCACAACGTGCTGGGTAGCCACAGTGGCCCAAGCGTGGTCACACTATTGATTGCACTGTCATATCCCTCAGACAGATATAGGTGAACGTGGAGTTAATTGTTCAGACACAAGACAGGACAATGTCATGAAGGGGTCAGTTCTTCCATACATGCCATGACGCAGTGAGGGCACGAATCACATTAGAAGAAGCAGAAGATAGTAGTGGGGCGTCAATGGTATATCTACCTTCTGCCAATTGATAAGACTATTTTATGGTCTTCTTCAACTACGCGGCTTTTTTTAAATGTCAAGCCTTGCTGATAGGCGAAGGGACAGAATAACCGTAGCCGAGAGCCGCGAACGGATCGGCACGAGTAAGATAGTGGCGGATGGCTCGAACAGGACATAGCAGAAGATCGTCCTCGAGGCCATGTACAAAGTCTGACAACACAGGAATGGAGTACGACGTTGAGCGCACGGACCTGAACAAACAGACTCATTTTTTGGCGATAAATTCAGGAATGGGCCGAAAAGAAATGCAGGACCGATCCGCTGTCCAGAACATAGAAGATCTTTCAAGAGCATGAAGTATAGACAGTCTGGACGCCAAAGCAAACGCCGCCACGACGGCCGTCTTATAAGACACAGTTTTTATAGACGCGGACTCTAAGGGTTCAAAAAGGTGGTATAATCAGAGCACACAGAACCACACCGATATCCCATTTCGGTAACAGTTGGCGAGTACAACGCGACTGTAATGCGAAGGCGTGAATAAGAGCAGAGATATTATCGTTAAGGCTAATGTCGGAACCCAAGGTAAGACGTAACACCCTATTCAATTCATGCCAGAGCAGATCGACAGCCTACCATGGTGCTAATATGAAACTCCCTATCCTGGTGAAGGTGAAGGATGAAGTCAATTACGAGGGAAATAGAGTCGGGAACGATCACGTCCTCGGCACCAGGACAAATATAGGAACGTAGTGAGTAAGATCCTACATATAATAAACAAACTTAAGGTTGACGACAGAACCATAATGTCAAAGTCTAACCATTGGTGTAACGGTTAATATAGGAATAAAGTACTTGATGGAGAAAGTCGGAAAAACTGTCCCACAAGTACACCACGAAGACATTGTGTTGATCAAGCACAATCCTAAGGTAAATGGATCTCAACATAATGTTAGTGTGATAAAATCAACATGGCTCTGTGTTAACACTGTGCTGAATTCAATTAAAGGCGACTAGTCCGTCATTCACAATCCCGCCGTCGTCCTCAGAGAATATCCATGTCCATAATCCAAAGACCTATTCCATATAACAGTATTTAACCAAAATACTGCTGATTCCAATACAATTTTGATATTCTGAACTCCAGACTGGAAACAGCAAGGTCTGGACAGAACTCTCTTCGTAGAGTAAAGACGAACCTAAGTAAATCACATTGTGAAAAACCCGAGAGGAATTGATACAAGTGGAAAGTTGACGCCAAACGAACGGACTTCCCCTCCACCGGCGATCGACGATGGAGAATCAAAGGAAGTGCCGATGAATGGATATAAAATATGCAACTCGCAAATGAAGAA
Organism: Hanleya hanleyi; assembly: GCA_036873755.1. NCBI lineage: Eukaryota > Metazoa > Mollusca > Polyplacophora > Lepidopleurida > Hanleyidae > Hanleya > Hanleya hanleyi. The sequence continues at coordinate 2,249 of JAVTVY010030461.1, read as the reverse complement.
ATGACGTGACAAACGGCGTTATGGCGTACCGGAAACGTCTAACCGATGTAATAGAATGACGCACAGGCGTATGAGAGACACATGACGGTGTAATGAACATGTCGTCAAGGTGTAATAGGAAAGCGTAATGTGAAAATGCGAGAAACGTTGTATATGATAAACAACGTAGTGATTTCCTCATTCACAACAACTTAATGTATATACATGCTCATCATGGAGCAGGATACAACTTATAAAAGCACACGACGTAACAGAAGGGCGCTGCAAACAGTAACCCCGAAGTCGATTATAATAATTTTCCTTCTCTTTAAACGCAGTAGAGATGAACATATTAAATGTTTGTAGCGTTAATCACCAAATGTACGCTCAATGAGATAAATGGGATTATGGATCTTTGTGTCAGTGAACATGAATAATGTATCAATGAACATGGTTACATTATGACCTCTCCCGATGTAATTTGTCTCCTGTACATGAAATTCAGTACTGGAGTTTTATATGGAGAGAATATAAAACATTTACAACAATGTTACTATTAATAACCAAATAGTCACACAACCGACATCCAGAACAAAGATTTTCCAGGTAACCAAGAAAGATCCTTAAAGAATTTTAAATTCCCGAAGAGGAAATACATTTAAGTCTCTTGCCGGCAGGAAAGTGAGGTTATTCAAAAATTTATAATTTGAAATGACCTAGCACGAACAATTTGTCGAGAAGAACAGTAAGAACATTACTAAAAAAGCAGTTTGATGCTCTAGTAGACTGTACCGGTAATACATACCTGGTGGAAAGAAACCATAGAAGACTTCAAGACTCACGTGTCACTAGGCTTGATCCTTGGCCGGCCAATACCTTCCCACTCACGCTAGTAATTTTAAATTTTCTCATATGGAAGAAATTAAAATTAGTGCATAACTCCATCTGAATTATAAGCGTAATACAGTATACAGATGGAACCAACATGGTGTGAAATAAAACAAGCAATGTAATAATCAGACAATTGTGTTTCAAGAAAATCACACTTTCACATAGTGGGTGAATAGGTTTACTCACTCACGTAAACCAGCATAAGTGGGTGAATAGGTTTACTCACTCACGTAAACCAGCACGTGATCTCATTGTTGTTCGACACACCCTTAATTACATAAAGAGATCAGTAAAGAAGCTCATTAAGATGCGACACAGGGTCGAAGTAAATAGGGTTGAGTTGTGGTTACGTAACACAAACGCAACAATCATGCTTCATATTCATGTCAGTATGAAAGACATAAAACCTCTGTCAGGACTCTCTTGAATACAGGATATCAAATATCACGAAATAATACTTGATATAACAAGAGATTACATTTTGGTAGGACCAAGGTGAACCAACCAAAACTGCAAGTCCGAACAGACACAACAACAACAACATGAAAATTTGACGGCTGCAAAAAAAGTATCAGATCTCTCCGGCGGGAAGAAACGAAAAACCCCCGCCGATGAGGATACTATTTACAACCCTACTTGAGATATACACAAACTCAATGCATAAAATTCATGAATCAACGAAACCAAACCTGATCGTTTATTGTAGAGATCACCATCGGCCTTCAAATCTCAGCACTAAAAGGCAGACTTACAGAAATGCCGGGAACTAAGTACGAATCTGTCACAAATTGAGCAATAAAAACGAGGTCGCGAGAGCCCGTAAAAACCCACACCAAACACAGCGGGTCGAACTCATTGTTCGTGTGAAGACGTGATATTGAATACACATTGTCTCCATCACGCAGGACTGTGTTATCAGATAAGCCCGAGATTAATATTGACTTTAGAAAATATATCGGGTAATAATTTCAAGATATAAGAATTTTGAAAACTCCGACAAGAGCCAATTAATTTCGCGACGTACGTCCGAAGACAATAAACACATGGCAGATGGAAAAACAGACCATGTGAAGTCTACAAATTTGCCCAAACAAAATTTTGACAAGACAGAAATGTGAAAGAAAAACTATCCCCAAAATATTAATTTAATCACCATCGAACCATTGACAAAAATGACATAGGTGAGACAACATACGACGAGGAAGTATTCCTTCGTCTGACATTTAATACGAGGATTATTCGAAGTAGACGGCATATCCGGCAGCAACGCTAAAAGCGCATCCAAATTATCCGAAAAACCATCATTGACGTATGTTCCTAACTTTACACTGAAGAAAAAAAGGAATCACAGATGAACTCGACGAGACCGGTGTAGGAGA
>JAVTVY010030460.1:0-13563 GCA_036873755.1 Hanleya hanleyi | reverse complement strand
GTATATATTTCACAGTTGTTTGTACATATTTCACAGGTATGTATTCAAGAGGCTCAAATTCCTGGGGAGTAAAGAACTGTCCCAGGGCATCACCCTGTTCTTCCTGGCCCTCTGGCATGGTCTGCAATCTGGTTACTATATGAACTTCTTCCTCGAATTCATCATGGTTAATGCAGAAAAACAAGTAAGCTCTAATTCATCATGGTTAATGCAGAAAACAGGTCAGCTCTAATTTCTTCATGTATTTTAAAGGTTCTAGCAAATGGTCACCACATTCCATACTTTTTGATGCTAAATTGTAAGAGACTTTAGTTGACCTTTAATAGTGGTTTACTGCTTTTGGGAATAGTCGAAGTTAAATAAAAACGAACTTGAAACACTCCATTACCACGCCTGTTTGGAAATGGCAAAGGTCATGACCCATAACGTTGTAGTCTGATTACGATCGTTCGTATCGAGCAATTTTAGTGAAATTTCTATTTCTATTTTTATTGTAACGCCAACAACATCACAAAGCTAAAACGTAATGCCTTTGTTCATGTCATGATGATGTCATCATTCCCAATTGTTGAGCAATGCACGTCACAATAGGAAGTCTGACATAACCGACTGGTTGATATTATACGACATCATCGTAATCAGACTCTGACATGATGGGTCTGAGATTACGGCTTCAATACGTTTTTCACCATATATGTTTTGCTTTCAAAAATCAAATTTAATGTCATTTTTCGTAGGAAAAAATATCAACTTATTCTTTACATAGTTTCTCTATGAAAGTGTGCATGGGGTAATTGGTAGAACCTTTAAGGAATGGCCTTTCATTTTAATTGGTAGAACCTTTAAGGAATGGCCTTTCATTTAAATTGTTTACTATGGTACATAATCGCTGTAATAATTCCGTCACACCAAGTAAAATTTCCCATCATAAAATCTGGAGGTGATCTAATTCATTGAGAACACGTTGAGAGAATGATCCAGGATGATGCAGATAATCCTTTATTTCTTAGTTGTTTCAACGATTTTAGATAGTGAATATATTTATAAAGAACAGCCAATTGAATTTTGGTCCCTGAAATTGGGGGTGATTGAATTTTTCTAGGAGGATTGAACTCTTATACCCCTCGACCAGAATTGACTTCGGGGTATTGTCTTCATCATGTACATCCTCTGTCAATTTCCATTTCTCATTGCCACTCATACTCAAGAATGAATACGTCATGTCACACATTCATATGATCTGATGAAAAGAAACCTTTCAAAAATGATTAAGATGATTCATTTCTCCTGCATTACAGAGTCAAAGTAGTTCCATTTGTCACCAATTGCTTGTTACCACTATATCTCAAGAATGAAGCTTAGATTCCCCAAATTCATAGTACACAATTTGCATGGTCATGGTGCAGAAGCTCATCTGGTCAAAGCAGTTTCAATTGTCCAATTGCTTGTTGAATCAAAGGGTTAACAATTTAACTCATTCAGTACCAACGACGTCAAAAGGTGACAAAATAATTCCCTATCTTAACCCCGTTGAAGACTTAATTCCTTAGAGCCTTCCCAACCCCAATGACGCAAAAAGACGACATCGTTGCTTTTCCATCAAATAAAACCCACTCTGTCTTCAATTTAGCATTTTACGTGAGCACCTCGAGTGAAACTTGCCCAAATGTATTTATCTTCAATGAAAAGCCTAAACCTTCAGCCTTTCGGATTATCAAAGAATGTTTTCATTTTGACAAAACAAATAAAACAAGATCGAGAGTGAAACGAAGAAATAATGGGGAAAATGCAGAGCTACAAAATTTTCGCCGTGTCAGTAAATGTTGCTGCAGAATGTGAATTCACTCAGTAATCGTGTTCAAATCTCTCTATTACTGGAGTATAAAGTGTCCAAGAGATCATCTAATCGTTCCATGAAGATGAAATCCATCAGATCCACTCCGTAAACTTTATTTTCACATTTTTCCAACACCTATGTCGGTAAACGTGGCCATTTTTATCTTGCACCATGCTTGAAACGAACTGCAATGGTCAAATTTATCAGTCGCATGCCTTCATTTTATTCACGTGGTAACGATACAACCAACCAAAGCGCTGAAGTGTCGGCGTGGTTCATTGGCATATACGACCAGATGTGTCGGATGAATCATATTTATATCCAATCATAGCTTTCATAATATTAGCCATCTATTGTAACTATGACGAGATTAGAAAAGCCAAGGAAATGACCTTGATCAAGGAAAACAACCGCGGGAAATTAAAGGGGAGATACACGTCTTGCAATGTGTCAGAAAAAGAAATAAACTCTTCATAATTTAGCAAAGTCTCTATCTCAAGCTGTGTTTATTCTGACAAATGTCCATGAATAAATTAGTATTCATTAGTTATTTCTGGGCATTGTAATCAAAGAAACATATGCTCAAAATCCCTGGAAATTGCGTGAGGTTTGTGCATTTTTATTTTATTTTACGTGGTGGTTGTTGCTCATCGTAATATCGATTGCCATTGACAGTATCATAATGCAAACGTCAGTTGAAAATTACAAACGTGTTAGTGAGTTTGCTGATATTTATTTGGAATCAAACTGCATTTCTTGAGGAAAATAATACACACACATAGTTTTTGTTGAAATATATTATTTCAAAAGGACATAAAGCAATAAGTTTCAGAATGTCTGGGATCTGAAATGCAGACAAAAACATATGAACACCTTCTGTTTTGGAGATAATTATTTAACTTCGCTGACCGCCATGAGCTGAAAGCAGTGGGATCCAGGCCCAGAAAACTATGTAGGGCTGACAACTAGGATAAGCTGCAGTACTGAACGAGTTCAATACCCTAAAGGAAAATATAGTGCTCCTATTAAGAATTTAGAGATACTAGGTTACCAGTTAGATTGGGGAACAACTGGACACCATTACCTTTCAATATCGAAGAGTTATCTGTCCTGAATATAACATTTGTAGGGCATGGTACCTGTGGTTATATATGAGATATTGTTTTCCATCTTTTCAGTTGTACGAACTGGTGCAGAAAATGCCTGAGCTGAACAGGTTTTTGATGACTCCGTCATTGCAGCCTGCGTTATATGTCCTTAAAAAGACAATAGTCCTGTTTTCCATCAGCTATGCATTAGTGTCGTTTTGTCTTCTACGGTTTGATCGATGGTGGCAAGTACGTATTACAGTTATAGTTTGGTTAACCCCTTATACTGCATGTCTCCAACAAGTCATTCAATTACACCTATCTTCCTACTTCATGAAATTAAAAACTTAAACTGAAGAACACTTTGTTCCTGGGTTGGAAAAAGTCCTCGAAAATCCTGTAACATCATGTAATTTTCTCAAAAACCTTCGGCAATTCCTGTAAAATGAGCCAATGTAATATAGTTTAGCACATTACCCATTCCCCTACATCTTTCTCACCCTTCCACTGGTCCTCCTCCCACCTCCCCCGCCCCACGGTGTCACTCTCTGCAGTCAGACACAGTGGCTAGGACGGATGCACTCTGTCGCAGTCTCAGACAGATACTTTATTAGTACTGTACAGATGATGGATTTAGCAGTGGAAAGAAAATCAGTCCAGATGGATTCAAAATTAAAGAGCCAATTCACTCAATTTGAAAATATGCATTAAATTACACACAATGGCAGAGATGTCAAAATGGTGGAAAAAGTAATTAATTATGACAAGTATTCAACGATGTGACTGCTTTGGAAGTCTGGTGTCTGTCATTTGCTCAAAAAACGAAGCAGAATAGGCAGCTGAAGACCAGACCATACCTGACGTGACGTCGTGATATTATGTAATGATATTCCAAACGTCATAGCCTTCGATGCTGTGTGCTGTTTTGGAACTATGAGTAGTCTAACATGACATCTATGGCATTCATGGTGCTCGCTTTTCGGCGTCACATCAGCAGGCCTCAGAGTGGCATAAAATCATAAAAATCGTAAAATTTTGTCAAAATTGAATAAACAGCATGAAATACCTACAAGCTGTGACTCTATTTTTATGAGAAATCATAACAAAATCATGAAAAATAGATGACAAAAGCATAAAAAAGCATAAAATTTCCTTGAACATAGGAAAAATAAGCATAAATTTTCACAAAAATTGGCATAAAATCATAATTAAAATTCCTGAAAAGTGGCTGGGAGACCTGCATCAGGCACTGTCTTCAGCTGCCTTTTCTGTTTTGTTTTTATCTTGCCTTACGAAGTAAAGAGGAGAAAGTGTAAGAGGGGCAAGAGGATGTCATCATCGGTGTTCACGGCCTGGAGATGATGAGATTTTTGGTTTAGCAAATTCACAAAAAAAACGTGAAAAATTCAGAAAAAAATATTTAAAAAATAAAAAAAGTATGGGGGGTGGGTATCCCACCTGGGGGAAATGGCAGATTCCACGATAACCTAGTCCATTTTTCCGTCAAATTTTCCATCCAACCAAAAAATGACATTCACAACTTTAATGTTTGCTAAACATTGTACACATTTGCCAAACCCACCAAGGTTGCGTAATGTATGCATTGTGAATATAAACAGTTTTACCCTGTATATTTCTTATCTGCAGTATAAAAAAAGAGACAGAAATGTAAATGTTGCTAATATCATTTGTGCTAATATCGTATTTCCGTCATACTTTTTTTACATTATTCACCACAATCAAATGTCAATTAATTTGGTACACAGGTTCCCCTTGTGGTCTAGTTGTGCAAGATACCTTTTCTGCTTCATTTCGCAAAGTCACCAGGCGGCCATCTTGGATTTCCCTATGAAACATTATCGTGATTTCTTGGGAAGTACTGCATGGATCTTTCTCAAATTTGGTACACACGTTCCCCTTGGGGTCTAGTTGTACAAGATATCTTTTTCGGTAAGATTCAAGAAACCAATATGGCGATTTTCCTATGAAACGTTATCGAAATTTCTCAGGAACTACTGTATGGATCTTTCTCAAATTTGTTACACAGGTTCCCCTTTGGGTCCAGTTGTGCAAGATACCTTTTCTGCTCTGATCTGAAAATCCAATATGGCCACCAGGCGGCCATCTTAGATTTCCCTATGAAATTTTGTTATCGTGAATTCTCAGGAAATTACTGAATGTATCTTTGTCAAATAGGGTACAAAGGTTCCCCTTGTGGTCCAGTTGTACAAGATACCTTTTTTGGTCCATTTCGAAAATCCAATATGGCCGCATCTTGAATTTTCCATGAAACTTTGTTATCATGAAATCTCAGGAAATTACTGCATGGATCATTTTAGTGTTCAGGGGGGACAACCCAAGTTAGAAACTCATCTATTGCAGTTCTTTAGTAAAAATTTCTTACAGTTACTTTCTCCAGTTACAGCCAGATGAGCTACAGTGCCGTGGCACTATCTTTTTTAATTCCGTCCATGATTGATGGAAACGGGAGTCAGTGGACTAGGTTATCATGGAATCCGCCTTATGGTACCACCCCTGGGGATTCGATAGGTGCTCCAAAGTTAATGATAGATTTTTTCCATTCATCTGTCCATTCTTTGTATTCGCGCGACTTGCAGATTCCCATGATTCCAGGCAATAAAATTAGACAGACTTAGCTAATTCTTTCCTAATTTGGTATGTGGATACTTTTCCAGAAGATGTCGCTTGGTATTGGTATTTATATACCTTGCCACAATATGTCACTTGGGATTTGTATTTGCATGGATACCTTGCCACAATATGTCACTTGGGATTGGTATTTGGATACCTAACCACAAGATGTCACTTGGTATTGGTATTTGAATACCTTGCTACAAGATGTCACTTGATATTGGTTTTTGGATACCTTGCTACAAGATGTCACTTGGTATTGGTATTGGTATTTGGATACCTTTCCAGAAGATGTCACTTGGTATTGGTATTTGGATACCTTGCCACAATATATGTCTTGGGATTTGTATTAGCATGGATACCTTGCCACAATATGTCACTTGGGATTGATATTTGGATACCTAACCACAAGATGTCACTTGGTATTGGTATTTGAATACCTTGCCACAAGATGTCACTTGGTGTTGGTATTTGGATACCTTGCTACAAGATGTCACTTGGTATTGGTATTTGGATACCTTGCCATAAGATGTCACTTGGTATTTGGATACCTTGCCACAAGATGTCACTTGGTATTGGTATTTGGATACCTTGCCACAAGATGTCACTTGGTATTTGGATACCTTGCCACAAGATGTCACTTGGTATTTGAATATCTTGCCATAAGATGTCACTTGGTATTTGGATACCTTGCCATAAGATGTCATTTGTTATTGGTATTTGGATACCTTGCCATAAGATGTCACTTGGTATTGGTATTTGGATTCCTCAACATTTGCCACCTGGGGTCCCAAGTTAAAATTTCATTTCACTGTCAGACAAGAACACTAGAAAGATTTTACAGCATTTGGAAGATTTTCAAGTCATTTGTTCGCATTTCCAGGGTAATTGTTTATAGAAGTTTTGTTCAATACTATAAAAGTCACCGCTTCATCCATCTTTCCATTGTATATTCACAGGTTTACACGTCAGTATATTTTATAGGCCACATTGTGTATTTGGGGTGGCCTTTACTACACCTACAGTTGAGGAGAATACTCATAAAGTCTTCCAAAAGAGAAACTATTTCTCCAGTACAGTAAGTATACACTGTTTTTATGACATTTCGTCGTAAAGAAGAAAATCACTCGCCAACCCAAAGCACAAATTAACCTTTTCATGCAATGGCCTATTTCAATTCCACCATGCTGAAAATCTTTTTGATATCCTTGACCCTATGATTCTGAATTTCTTTGTAAAAATGTTCATATATATAAAAAGCAAGACTTATATCGGTGTTGACTGACCGATTTATATATTTATGTTGAATTTCAGGAAGAAAGAAGACTAAGGATGAGAAAGTGCATTGACTGGGATGAGAGAGCGAGAGACTATGTGACATATCATACTCTAGTATTTGTACATCAAACATTTCAGTTTTCATTCATTAAGACAAACAAGATGCATGGACACAATCATTAGAAGAGAGTGTGTAATTCATAGATCACTTTGGCTGCCTGCCCCTTTCCTTTCATGGAAATGAAAATACACCCATGGATACAAAGGCGCTAATACCATTTTCCTCCCCTCCCACCCCTCATTGCCTCTATGCCCAAAACTAAGTATGACTGCCCCATACCTTTTGCAAATTGGGGTCAAAACACACTTATATTATTCAGCTACCACTACATCTACACATGGGGTCCCCTGTCTCTTAAGTTCTAATAAAACATGCTACAATTTTGCTGACCAGTACAACTCCATGTAGAATTTGTATCTTGGATGGGAAATTCTGCACCTTGCTGATATTAAATATCCACATGTTCAAACTGACCTTTCAACATGTGTCACCTAGTGTGAAGGAGATGCTAGATTTCTAGAGCAGCCCCTCGCTCTCTCGTATTGAAATGGTCACCTCATGATGCAGCTCGGATTAAAATTCTCTCTGGACAAAATTTTAGGGAGATGGAGAGTGAAAGTGATTACTTCACTTAAACATGTTAAAATGTGATTTTGTATATGTTATGATATAACTTCCATCATATACCCCCATTGAAACCAAAAAGTTGATTCATCGGGGTTCCATGAACTCGTTAATATGGACCATCAGTATAATAATTATGAACTGATTTATGAATTGCACACACTCCTCATGCCTGTGTGTATGCATAATTAAGTAGGACCATATGACAGAACTTATCACTTTTGCTGAAGCTTGTGTCAAAAGATAAATGTATGGAATTCCCCTGTAGTTATGGAATTCCCCAATGGACCTTTATGGAAACTACTATGATTGGCTGGATTTTCTTCGAATTTTCTCCACAGGCCAATGAAAATCCTAGATTTCATTTTGAAAATTTGAATTGACCAATCAAGTACTTTCAAACTGAAAGATATACTTAAAGTTGTTTCTATAAAAATGAATTGGTACGGAATTCCTGAATAGTTCATGATGATATGTGGGGATTTAAAGCCAAAACAAATAAATCTTCTCTTCAAATCAGTTTTGAATATATGTAATATACAGATGCCACCTAAGATTATATTTCTCTATGCTGAAATTGACTCCCTGTTGTACATGCTAAAGGTTACATGTATGTGTATTTTTTTATATTTCTCCATTTCAAATATTATATATAGTTTTTATGTGTACATGAACTCCCCGTGGTGTTATTGAAACTATTGTCATGTGCACAATGGAGAAATGACTGCCCATTTCTCGATATAAATTTTACGCCGTGGATTGACTCGAATCTTGACACAAATTGCTCACTGATGTGTTACTTGCTGTGTGGCTCCTGACATGAATTCTGGTTCATACTTTCTATGAAACAAGGTCTTATATTGTGATAGCGAGTTCTGTTTGTCTGTCCATCTGTTAACTTTTATAAGCTGTGGGATAGTTCCAGATCATGAATTGGTACCAAACTTGGAACCCTATTCAGTTTTGTCCCCTGCCGCAACTGTTCAAATTCTTCACAAGCGATAACTTCCAAATGCTTTGATGGATTCCTCCGAAATTTGGCATATGCATTCCTTGTGACAAGACGTCAATTGGTAGTGGGTTTCAGCAAGATCCGCCTGAAGGTGGTGCCACTGGGTCTTGTTCCAATCTTTTGTGCATGTCCGTGGATGTTTGTTCAAATTGTTCACAAGCGATAACTTCGAAATGCTTTGTTGAATTTCTCCAAAATTTGGCATATGCATTCCTCATGACGATACGTCGATTGGTATTGCGATTCAACACGATCTGCCTGAAGGTGGCGCCACTAGGGTTCGTTCCATCCTTTTGTGGATATTCATGCAATGAGTTTGGAACACATGTCATCGCCTGGTTCCTCTGAAATTCGGCATATGCATTCATTGCGACAAGATGTTGGCTAGCATTGCGTTTCAGCAATATCTGCCTGTAGGTGGCGCCACTAGGGTTCTTTCTGTTCTTCCGCTCTGCAAGTGATAACTTTGAAATGCTTTGTCCGATTCCTCCAAAATACCCTACCTTTCCGGGTAATAACTTGAGAAACGCTCATCAGATTGTTCTCAAATTGAGCATGCATGTACCATGCCAGGAGATGTTGCTTGTGATTGCCTTTTGCTCACTTGCACTTACAGGTGGCGCCACCTGGTTGCAAAACCCCAAATTTGTTTCCAGGTAATAACTTGAGAACCGCTCATCAGATTCTTCTTAAATTTAGTTTGAATATTCCATGACATAAGATGTCACTTGAGATTGCTTTTCGCCCACTTGTGTTTACAGGTGGTACCACCAAGTACCACCATATGTAAATTTGGTTTCTGGGCAATAATGTGAGGACCCTACTTGGATTCTTCTCAAATTTAGTATGCAGATACCATGCCATGCGATGTCCCTTGGGATTGTATTTTGCCTGCTTCTGTCTACAGGTGGCACCACCTGGTGGAAAAACCTGAAATTTGTTCCTGGGCAATAATTCAACAACTGCTCATCTAATTCATCTCAAATTTAGTATTCATATGCCATAAGATGTCACTTGGGATTGTGTTTCGCACACTGGCACCTACAGGCAGTGCCACCTGGGGGCAAAATCTGAATTTGGCTTCTGGGCAATAACTTGAGGATCCCTATTCAGGTTCTTCTCAAAGTTCGTATGTTGATACCATGTCATGAGAAGTCGCTTGGGATTGCGTTTTGCCCACTTGCACCTACTTGGTTTCAATTCTCATCAAATTTGGTTTGCAGATAATATGCCATGAGATGTCACTTGCTGTTGCATGTCGGTTACATAATTTCCATGCTTCACTATGTTGAAACTATATTAGAGCAGCAATCAACGTTCAGTCAACCGTTCCGAGTTGATCTCAAAACTTGGGGCGGAAAGACCCTTCCGCTTCCTATGCCTATGAAGTAGCAGTTGTCTCCCTCATGTATATTCCGAGACCAACAGGGGCCCTCGGTGGCCGAGTGGTCTAAGGCGCTTCGCTGGTGACCGCTAGCCTCACACCGCTGAACCGGCATGAGTTCGAGCCCAGCTGGTCCATGTGTGAAAGTTTGTCAGTTACTTGCCGAAGGGCAGTGGTTCTCTCCGGGTTATCCGGCTTCCTCCACCAACCAAACTGACTGTCACCATATGAGTGAAACAAACTTGAGTGTGACATTAAGCCAAATTCCTTCCCTCCCTCCGAGACCAACAACGCTAAAAAATATCGCTGCCATTTCGGCGGGGGACCTATAGCATCCTCTGGCTGCTTGTGAGGTTTAAAGATCAAAGGTCAAGGTCTGTGTGTCCAAAATCAGTAAATCTTTGAAAATTATTATGTTTATGCAGCATTGCTACCCTATTTCTAATAATTTTTCGAACAGCAATTTTAGACTTAGAAGCAGGAAAAATCCATATTTATGTCAACTGAGGTTAAATAATTTGGCATTGATATGTTATTTATCCCAAGAGCTGCAAAGATAACTAGTGAAATTTGTAGAATGTTTGCAGAATTTCTCTCCAGAGTAGCCTGAAGTTAAGTTTTGCCGTCTGAATAATTAGAAGAAATAGGGTATACAGTTTAGATATGTGGATTGTGATGGCGAAGAAGAAGCCCTTTGGTTTTCACTCCCTGGTCATATTCAATTTTCTTGGATTATTGTCTGGATTTCCAAATTCATATAACATATACATGTAAGCAACTGGCGATGGGTCAGAAAAGCTCATTGAAGATGACTGACCTTAGCCTATTTTATCAGGTTCAAATTCTAGTATTTTGATATCTGATGGATTACAGCTAGGCTGTCCAAATTCATAATACATAGGCAATTGGTGATTGAATAGAACCCTTTCTACTGTGAGTGACCATGGCCTATTTTATAATGGTCATATTCTAGTTTCTGCAATATCTCGAGAGATTATGGATCAGGCTCAACAAATTTACACTACAGTACACAGTATGCAGCAGATGGTTGACCGACTGACCTATTTTGTCATGGTCAAATTATATTCAATGCGATATGTTTTAAGATTATATCTAGATTTTCCAACTAGTAATTCGTACTACTGGTGATGGGCTGGAAGCATATACAACTTGACTGACCCTGTTCTATTGTACAGGTGGAATCTTTTCTATAGATTGATGTCTGGTTGGCTAGCTGGCTGCTTGACTGGCAGTTTTCATGTTGAAGTTTTGTGATCACAACAGACACTTTCTCTTTTGATGATGTTGAAGGTTTATACCCCAGTATTCACATTAATGCTTTTGAAATAAACATCACTGTGTTCTTAATCTTTGTGGGCATGTTTAATATCAATTCTAACATGCTCCACGTTATAGCCGTGCGCTGATTGGTCCAGACCTCAAAATATACGGAGATTATAACACGACAATCTTCATTTGTTTGTCGTGATCTGTCACATTCACGTGCCGAACTGGTGACGTCTCATTCTTGTGATGCAGTGTCACAATGCTGAGCGACAATTGGTTCATTCACTGCGCAGTGGGCAGCTTGTGAACGGACAGCACGCGCGAGCACGGCCTGCAAACCAGTCACGAAATTCTCGCATCAGAACGGGACAAGTTTGCAGAAAATTTGCCATTCCGCTTATGAAATGAGGAAATATTTATCATTGTGCATGTTAGAATGGAATTGATGACCTGCTTAATGAATATTATCGTGTAATAATTTTTTGATGTTTAGTTTCAGACCTCATCAAACGATTTTGTGATTGACGTTCTGAAATTAAACATTGAAAAATTATTACACTATAATATTCACTAAGGCGGTCATTAACTCCTAAGTTATCATTTTTGTCAATATTACCAAGATTTGGACATAATAATCTCTCTGCATGTCAACATTCAGTTTTCATGTTAAAGTTTTCTGAACAGAACAGACAGCTTCTGTTTTGACGTTCAAGGTTTAGATATCATATTCATGCTTAGACTTGTACCCACTTGTCCATCTGTCCAATTGAACCCTTGACTTATGCTGATTACTTAATGAGAAACCTATGATATATTTATTGGGTTATAGGTGTTGGTTCTCCACATTCAGAAAGGGCCCTCGGTGGTCGAGTGGTCTAAGGCGCTTCGCTGGTGACCGCTAACCTCACACCGCTGAACCGGCATGGGTTCGAGCCCAGTTGGTCCATGTGTGAAAGTTTGTCAGTGACTTGCCGAAGGGCGGTGGTTCTCTCCGGGTACTCCGGCTTCCTCCACCAACCAAACTGACTGTCACCATATGAGTGAAACAAACTTGAGTGTGACATTAAGCCAAATTCCCTCCCTCCCTCCCACATTCAGAACATATGTAACTGTGATGGATCAGTTTGTTGAAGATTACCGTGACCTATGTTTTCCATGCTAATTTCAACTTCTACAATATTTTATGAGTGATAAAATATTGTAAGATTCGCAAAATCTCTGATATTCGGTGTAAGTATGCATCAGATTACCCTATTCTTCCAAGAAAGGACCATTAGGCTTATAATAATGATAACTCTTGCAGCAGTTTATAATATGCCAGTCGTCACTTTATGCATACTAATAAGCATAGGCTGGAATGGAATAGTATGCACCAGAAATTTATGCCAGGAACCGTTCAACCACACAGCCGGTCGCATATCTATTTTTCAAAATATATTGAGGAAAGGGGCATTAGTTTCAGTCTATGTGAATATGGAATTTCTTGAAGTAATGTTAATGGAATTCCCTTAAATAATGATACATGTTTATGGAATTCCCCAAAGTAGTGAATTAGACTCTGTATACCAGTTGGGATCTCCTCTTGTGCATTTTATGGAATTCCCCAACATAATTGATATGTACAGTTTTCAGAATTTTCCTATGTACAGGTAAGGTTACAACTTCTTCAATTCCCCAGACATGCCATACTATGTACAGATAGATTATGCGATTTGCTCAGGGAAATTATTATGGTCTGGAGTGAAACTTTGTTCATTCATCAGCAGTTTTATTTTTCAATTGCTTTAATGTTAAAGGTGAATTGTAAGGTTTTTAGAATCTTTTTGTATTAGGTTGAATAATGATAGAAATATCGGTCTATCTACTCGTTTGGTTTAATGTGAAACACTTTGTCTGCTAGGAGCTTTTAAAAAGTTGGTACGCAAGCCCAGCAGAATTCCGATTACAAACCGTCACGTCATCACATATCTTTCCTTGATTGTCATTTCGCATCAGACAAGTTTTGACATCAGGCTTGGTCTGATGTGTCGTAACAAACCAGCATGAAACATAGGCAGATAAGCGATGCAGATTTCATTTCTGAAATGGCATGGCTTGAGATAGTAACTTTGGAGCACTTTCCTAAAGCTTCTTGTAGACAAAGTACTTGAAGTAAAATAGGCTGATAGCCCCAACATTAACACATGAAGAACATAAAATATGAAAACCTTGCATTTTACCTTTAAACTTTATGTTAACCTGTTGAATAATCTGATGGAAGGTATTATGCTTAGACTATAGTTTTCTCATAGGGGCTATCCAAATATGCATCACGGTCATGATCTTGCCCTTCCACCCCTG
>JAVTVY010030459.1:0-13042 GCA_036873755.1 Hanleya hanleyi | reverse complement strand
GCCGGTGATGTGATGGAAGGCACAGCACCCCGACAAGCCTTGAAACGCCGGGCTAAAGAAGCGGGCAGCGTCTTGATCGCCAAAGCCCTTAAAAGACAAAGACCCACACTCCCCAGGTTCATTCAACGTCCAACACACCGACGACGCACACCCCAGAGGAGAAGGACTACGCCCCAGAAGAAGAATAAGAAAAAGAAGAGAAGTCATAGTAGGAGAGACATCTTCGCATAATGGCATTCATTCACTCCGAGTCATGTCCGTCTACCAACAGTGAATTGGATTTGTGGACTATTCCACCTACCCAAACCAGTATAGCCGAAGGACGTTGGGTAGAACATCGACCCCTGGCTAGCCTGACGGGGATGGGGCCCGTGGAATTTATCATTGAAAACAAAGATACGGCCTACCTGGATTTAGCCCACACCTACTTGTACGTGAAAGCCAAAATAACGAACATGGATGGAACGGACATAGCGGCCGATAAAGTAGTAGGCCCGGTGAATCTTTGGCTGCACTCTTTGTTCCAACAGGTGGATATAGGTCTGAACGATAAACTCATTAGTACGTCCACCAATACGTACCCGTACCGAGCCTACATGGAAACGCTGTTGTCGTACGGTATTGATGCCAAAGAATCACACTTACAAGCTGAGCTGTACTTCAGGGATAGACCCGGATACCTGGGAAACATAACCGGTGGCAATGCTGGGTTCGAGTCACGCAAAAGACTGGCAGCCCAAAGCAAGTCCATCGATATGATGGGACGACTGCACGCCGATCTGTTCATGCAAGACCGCTACATGATGAACGGTGTAGCCATCAAGATCAAGTTGATCCGGTCCTTACCCAAGTTCGCCTTAATGGCCGGTGGAGAGGGCGATATCGATTACCAGATCGTCATTGAAGATGCAGCCCTGTTTGTCCGTACGGTAGATTTGCAACAGGGCGTGTTGCTGGGTCACATGGAAGCCTTAGCGAAAAAACCAGCCCTATGCCCCATCCGACGCGTACAGACCAAGGTGTTCTCTGTGCCATCAGGTACGATGATGGCCAATCGTGAAAATTTATTTCTAGGGGATCTGCCTAAACGTCTTACCCTGGCGTGTGTGACCAACACCGCATTCAATGGAAATTGGGCTGAGAATCCGTTCAAATTTCAACATTTCAACATTAACTTTGTGGCACTGCACGTGGCCGGCCATCAAATTCCAGCCCGTCCATTACAACCGGACTTTACTAAAGGAAACTATGTGCGGACCTACCTGAACCTGTTTACAGCCACAGGACAAAACAACCAGGACGAAGGCAATACCATCAGTCGAGACGACTTTATGAAGGGGCACACATTGTTCGCCTTTGACCTCACCCCCACCTTGGAACACGATCATCAACTGGCTTTGCTGAAGAAAGGAAACCTACGGTTGGAACTGCGTTTCTCCACCCCTCTAACCAACACCATTAACGTGATTTGCTACGCCGAGTTTGATAACGTCATCAGTGTGGATCAGCAAAGAAACGTGCTGTGTGACTTCTCCACCTAAGATGGATACAGAGCAGCTGATGAGCATACTCCAGCGAGATCCCAAGATCCCCTTTCGAGGTGTGTTTCCACGCAATGTGTTTCCCACCCACTGTACCACCCCCGCAGCCTACATCCTGAATACAGACACGAAGAGTCGACCCGGTGAACATTGGATAGCTGTGTACGTGGACACCCAAGGCCAAGACGAATACTTTGATTCCTACGGACTTGCACCCCTCCATGCCGATTTGGTGAAATTCATGGACGTCTCCACGACAGAGTGGCGTTGGAATACGCAAAGATTACAAGGCCCCTTGAGTAGTGTGTGCGGACAGTACTGTGTGTTTTATCTCACTCACCGGAGTAGAGGACATTCTATGCCTACCATTGTACATATGTTTGATGATTATTGTCAAGCCGAGAACCGTGATGTCCTCGTCTATGACTGGACGGCCTCTCGTTTTAATGTGCATGCTCCATTTCTCTGGTTAACTTAAAAATGTACTGCGCGTGCGCGCAGACCCCTTGTTTATTATTGTTATGACGTTGTTGTTCTGACGTTCTGTTGAATAAATTGATGAAAAAACACAATGATGGGTTTTGACTTTCTCTTTTTATTTAAGTCAACAAGCAAGGATTAGACTATACAAATAGAATACAGGGTACAAAATAGTAGGGGTTAAGGTACAAAAAAGTTCTGCCAGGAGTAGGATTCGAACCTACGACAGCATTCGCCGACCTGCATTTACACACAGGCGCCTTAGACCACTCGGCCATCCTGACTTTTACAGTTTTATAACTCGTGTATCAACAGTTATAGTTCCACATTTGTTTTTTATAAGTCCAAGTATGTAGTGCTCACACCGTCGGCCAATACTTTTCGTTTGGGATAAAAGAAAGTAAAGGCGTCTCGTTGCTGGATATAGGTGCGCATCTGGTGGTCGACGACCCGGAATCCTCGGTTAGTGCCACTCGCACTGGCCTGGCTTTGCAACACGCCCAGGTAGAGAGCTTTGTCGATGGCAGGGTCACGTCGGTTGACGCCTTTACAACTAAATTTATTTTCCGCTCCTCCGTCTCCTCCGTAACAGTAGTAGGTCTTAGAGGAGAGCGCAATCATAGCATCCCCGCTCCACTCCAGCTTGAAGAGCCCGGGTGTCCGCTTGTCGTACTGGTAGTGATCGCGTCGAGGCAGCCACAATTCGCGGTCCGCTTCATACTGATCCCGTAACTCGGGTTTCACAAGGGACTCCCAATCGGCGTTGGAGACGGCCATGTAGGCCGAACCGGTGTCCATTTCCATGAGTTGCCAGTCTGAGGGATTAAAATACACACCCATAAAATCATATATGAATTCCAGCATCCTCAGCTTGGCCACCTGATAGACCATACATCCAATCTGCAGGGGTAAATTGTACCGGATAGTCTGAAGTGACTTCATAGGTGTCGTCATCGATCACCTCCACGGACCGAAACAGAGGAGAATTCACTTTTTTGCGGGCTTGGGTAGTAGTACAAATGTTCACGTTGACGTGCTTATCCTGGTTCGTTACGGTTTTTCCATAATAACCATTGCCAGTGAGTTTCCAACATTCAGCCATGATGGCCTGACTCGGGTCTTGATCACCTTGACGACGGGCCTTCGTTACGAGGTCGGCATTCTCCGCAAAACAAGCCTCAGGTACGTACTGTATCACTTGATATATTTGAGTAATTTCCAAACCGTGGTTCATGTACCACTGCAGTAAGGGCGTGCCCAGCAAGATTTTCTCGGCCCACATACTTCCAATCAACATGCGGCGAGGTTTAGGCAAACACTCGTGTTGCTCCGCATAGGCGCCCATGGTCTCTCCAATGTCAGCCCGACCCACCAGCGTGTTCTTGAAGATAGGCGGACACTGGGCGAAGAGGGGCTTGAGAGTGTCGGGAACATGCAAATCACATTCTACAAAGCCGTAGAGCTGTCCCGAACGAATGGCGTCCAACATCTGGGGCAGACTCAGCAGTCGCCGACGACTCAAGGGGTACTCACGTTCTTTCAGGAACCGTTGTAAATGGGGCAGGGCCTGGCACATCGTGTGAAATTCACACTCCCACATCTCAATCAGATGGTATCCTCGCTCTTTGACATAATCTCCGTTGGCCACTACTTCGTCGCGTAATTCTTGCGGTGTTTTTCCACGTCGCTCATTGAAGCGTCCAGCGCTGAAATGACATTCGTGGCCGTGCCAGTAACAGCCATAAAACTGGAATACGGTGGGTTTATTGTGGAGTATAGCAAACCCATCGACGGGGAGTCGGCGATCTCCTATCCGCTTCTCTGTGGCGTTGGTCTGGTGACGAATATAAATTCCCCGTCGATAGGCTTCCCAGTCCAACCACTGGTCGGCGAGATGTTTGTAAGGTGTCCGTTGCGGTGTAAAATGCCGACCTTCTGCCAACCAACGCGTATAATGACCGCTGGGCATGGGTTGGGCGAGCGACCACAAGTACAAGGCATTCGCGTCAAACCCAATGATTTTGGCACACGGTTTCCCACTGGGGAGAGTAGTCACATCCTTCTCATGGTAGCGGTGAAAAATAAGGCTAGGCCCGCCCACAATGTTCTGCTTCAAACAATCGTGCATGTCTGCATCTTTTCGTTGTATGAGTGAAAAGTACGTAGGACACTCTTGAAACAGATGGCGAAGCGCCAGACCGGGTAAACTCAAGCACTCCTTGAATATGCCCACATGCATTTGGCGACGAAAGAGTTGCACCATTTTCTCGGCCGCTTCGAGAAAGGGAACCACATCTAGGTTGTTATACCACACCAGGAAATCTCGCAACGTCTTCATGCTGTGGCAGTTCCACACTTGTTGGAGTTCGATGTAGGCGGCCTCCGGCAGAGCTTCCCCTTTCAGGTCATTGTAAAACGCTTCCCGGGGTGGCAACTGGGTGTCTTCTAAGCGGTCCAGGCTCGTCATATAGGTGTAAGGAAAGTAACCTTTGGTTTGTGCACAGTCATAGGCCTTGACCCACTGGTCATAGCTACAATTAGGAGCTAAATAGTTCCGTACATCGAGAAAATGCAGTGATGTAGTAGTGAGGGCCATGTGGTTGTTGATCTTCTTGATCACCGACTTGAGGGTATCGGACTGGGCCAAGTAAGGGTAGAGAAATTCCTTCACCATGTTCAAGTCGTATCGCCCCGAATTGAAGCCGAGCACCGGTAACTGACCTAGGTATTGTAGGAACCGTAACTTCAATTTCGCCGCATACGGTTTCGGTAAAGGGACATCCTGCGACTGCAGAGGCTGCGACTGGGATTCCGGCTCCGACTCGGACTCGGACTCTTCATCATCGCTGAACGCTACACCGGGTTCAGGAATGCGGTCGTCCAGCTGGGCCAGTACGTCCTCGAACTTGGCCACCAACAATTCCGTACTGGCCGCACTGACTTCCTCTAAATACTCCATCATACGGGTGATCAACTCATGGGATTCTCCCGTGGACACGAAACACACCGGAGCAGCGTCATAGCCGGGCACGTTGGTTGAAATGCTGACACTGAGGGGGATATGGCGCTGCGTCCACTGTGTTTTAGCCGAAAACAGGTCCATGGGCTCTAACAGGGCCTCAAAATCATAGCATGCCCGGAAGGGAAAATAACGGTCCTCCTCCGGTATCATCACACCCTCATCGGCCAGTTCCTGGAAAATAGTAGGTGCATTATGATACACTCCACCCGGATATACTCGCTTGACACTGTTGTCACAGGTTTTCTCGTGGCGATGTAAGTTGTAAGACTTTTTAAACACACGATGGCATTGGGCACAACTGAAAGACTGAGCGTACTGGCTCATATTGTGAATGAGGGAAAAATGACTCACGCCATTGTCATCGAACACATTGACTTTCATCGTAGCAGCATACCGTTCTGTTGATCGCCGAGCCAATTCAGCCACAAATGTATCCTCCTCCTCGCATCGTAATCGATACACAAAGATATTAATATCGAACAGTCTTTCCACGTCATCCAAATTCTTAAAGGGAACTCCACGGAAGTGCCGCTTATCCACGTCTTGCTGCTCTAAATACTCCTCCCAATAGCCATCGGCCACTGTGTCACAACGCCTGGGGTCACACTCGTCCAGATGCACGGCCAAACATCGAAACAGACATTTCCGGTCTTTGTAGGGCCCCTTTTGCCCTCCTGTTAATGGATACAGGCCGTGTCGATGAAGCAACCACGGAGGAAGTAGTACAGGAGCACCGATCGGGTGATCTCGCATTTTCGTGATGAAAAATGTGACGTTAGTCACCATTTCCACCAACCA
The DNA here is from genome assembly GCA_036873755.1 of Hanleya hanleyi. NCBI lineage: Eukaryota > Metazoa > Mollusca > Polyplacophora > Lepidopleurida > Hanleyidae > Hanleya > Hanleya hanleyi. Next base: position 7,201 of record JAVTVY010030459.1, on the reverse strand, counting down.
TTGGGTATTGGGGCGTTGCAACTGGGCCCATTCCAATGGATCCAACGTAGTCAATTGGTCGATGAGTGGCTCCAGAGAAATAGCATCTGTGATGGTGAATGGCTGGTCAAACACATACGAATTATTACTCGGATAGAAATACCGCAGTTGGTCCGTGTTTTTGTGCCGTAAGATATACCCAAATGTCACATTCAATTTGAAGGCAGTACGCTGATCTTGGAAAATGTTCTCGGCGTAAGTAGGAAGAAGCGCGATGTCCTCCAAGCGAAAATTGTACAAATCCAAAAGACGACGGTCACGGTGATAACAATGGCGTATGGTAGCCCAGTGACGTTGATAAATGGCCCTCACACGCTCGTCTTCAGGCAAGACTTCAACTGGAGGTGCTCCTGGATCGTCTGGAAAATCTTCTCCACGTCTCATGCTTTTCGTCCCATACAAGCGGATAGGCAAGCAGGCAGGCAGGCAGGCAGGGAGACAGGCAGGCAGGTCAGGTAAGTCAAATTGAATACACCCCTTTCCCTAAAAATCGACTCCTTTTATACGTTTTTCACTGGAGGTGGGTACAAAATGGTGGATACTCACCTCCCACTCCCTAAAAACCAAGCCGCCATCTTGTATCCACCTCCCACCACGTCAATTGATGAAGAGTGGGTACAAAATGGCGGATAGTAAGTATCCGCCATTTTGAACCCACCTCCACTCACCAGTGCACTCATTGACACCGGTGAGTGGAGGTGGGTTCAAAATGGCGGATACTTACTATCCGCCATCTTGTACCCAAACGTCAATTGATGATGTGTGGTGGAGGTGGGTACAAAATGGCGGATAGTAAGTATCCGCCATTTTGAACCCACGCGGATAGTAAGTATCCGCCATTTTGAACCCACCTCCACTCACCAGTGCACTCATTGACACCGGTGAGTGGAGGTGGGTTCAAAATGGCGGATACTTACTATCCGCCATCTTGTACCCAAACGTCAATTGATGATGTGTGGTGGAGGTGGGTACAAAATGGCGGATAGTAAGTATCCGCCATTTTGAACCCACCTCCACTCACCGGTGTCAATGAGTGCACTGGTGAGTGGAGGTGGGTTCAAAATGGCGGACTGTAAGTAGCCGCCATTTTGAAAAGGTGGGTTCAAAATGGCGGACTGTAAGTAGCCGCCATTTTGAACCCACCTCCACTCACATCCACTCACGCATGCGCACAGCCACACTTATGACGTCACACCAAGTTCTGCGCATGCGCAGTGAGGCGCAAAGACGCCAATTGACTCTTTGTATACTACTGTTACAGTATGTCTATTTGACCAAACTGTCCTGAATACAAGTTCACTTGAATCCTTGCAATTCTCCATACACTATCACACCATACTGATGGCAGCATATTTTCTCTGACTGCATTTTAGTTATGTGTGCAAGCAGGGGCTGATGCAGCCTAGATTCAGATATGTTTGCTGTCAATAGCCCATTGCCAAATGTATATGCCAGCGCTAACAGCACCAATGTCCTTTCAATCCATTTTTAAACCATAATGTTAATAAAATTAGGAATTGTAAAAAAGAATGTATAATGAGATATAAATTAAGCATTATGTTGATGGGCTGCAAATCCGTATGGGAGGTTCAATTTCAATTAAGAAAAAAAGAAAAAAACTTTCAGTCCTTTGAAATCCTTTGTCTGTCTGACAATAAACTTCATGAAAAACCAATAAATTAGGCTATATAGGTTTACTGTCTATAGTGCCACCCAATGATGAACACTATCGCGAAACTACATGATAAAGCCAAATCCTCAGATGTGGCCTGGGGAATGTAGATATTGGACTCCAGTCATGAGAATTTCACGTATTACATAAAAATGGCCATTAGGCTTATAAGGAATATTATGTTATTAACCAAGTGTTTTCATATTGGCCTTGTTATAGGTCCGAGGCCTGCCGTATTGGCCCGAGGCCGCAGGCCGAGGGCCAATACGGCTGACCGAGGACCTATAACCAGGCCAATATGAAAACACTTGGTTAATGGCATTTTTATTAATTAACTCACCTACAATTTTTTTTACCGATTATAATACATGCATCAAGGAATATTTTAGTACAGTGACTCCCTGTATTTCTTCCTTCACAATAGGCCTATTTCCTACGATTATTATTATGTGCTTTTTGAAGTGCCATTATCGTCGGAAAGTCGATCCCCTCTACAGTAACGCTATCGGAAACGACGGTGACAATCGGGACGGTGAATAGGCCGATCATCTTCAACCTGGGCGTGGGTCTTCAACGTATGAAACGGAGTAAAAAAGATACAAGCAGATGAAATACTAACTTTATTTGATAAGAACGGTGCAGTAAAATACAACCTTATAATCTGGCGTAAATTTGGTCCAAATCCAGTCCCGATTTGAGGATCGAAGACGTATCATGTTATGGAGACCCTAGTTTTCAACATCTTCTTACAGGTGTTTCGACCGCATAATTTCTATCGGTTCTATCCATATGTGAATAACTCTTCTAGCTGCAAGTCTGACATCTTTCTGTTGTAAAATATCACTGTAGTTATCGCTTCGTTCATCAGTGCACTGCTGTAAGTGTTGGATTTCTGTGTTGACGTCTGCTTGTACTTAGCACGTCGATTTCGCGCTCGCGTCACTATAGTCTATTTCAGCATGACTCACCTCACTTGATTTCAAGGTTTGTGTATCGGCACGTATAGCTCTGTCAAATATTATCACAGAAGCCATTGAATATCCGTTCAAAGTCAGAGAAATAAGTGACATCATTCGGAGAAGATCGCGAATCGAGGATCGTTCATCCTCAGCGTCGCCATGTTGAAAGTCATATTGGCCCAGCCCGTATTGGCCCTGTTTTCCCGTATTGGACCTGCTTTTCCGTATTGGCCCGCCTTCCTCATATTGGCCCGGTTTGGGGTCATATCAAGCAGGCCGATTTCTTTGTATTGGATTCATATCATTGATAGTTGATTAATAATGTGAATTATAACACTGGGAATGTTATATTCATGTTCAGCAAACTCGAATTACTTTTCTCTGATTCAAAGAAGTAAATTTTAGTTTTGGTGAAAAAAATCTTATTTTGAGATGCAAAAACGCGCCTCAATGATTTCGCCAACACCACCAAAATCTTGTCAAGCAAATTTCATGGAAATCAAATATGTTGTTTAGAAGATATGATCTTACACATGTTTACCTGCATTCTTGTCTATAGCACTACCTAGTGACGACCGAATACCACGAAAAACAAGCAGGGGAAATCTAAAGTCTTAGGGAGATGGCACATAAGAGGTCAAATTTTTTTTGATAATGATCACGGAGATTTTGACGTTAACTCAGATAATTGAGATTTTTCATTTAAATAGCAATTTGTTTCGCACCAAAAGAAAATTAGGCAATCCATTCCTACATTTATGCTTGGTAACGTAGAATAGAACAATTTTTAAATATTTCTCCAAGCGACTGGTACATTTTATTTCACGAAAAACTTCTTTTTTGAAACGCAAAATAACGTGCCTTCATAATTATGTCAGCTAAACCAAAACCTTTTCAGCACATTGTCTATCCTTCAAGACCATTGTAATAAAAAAATTCCATAGAAATCAAACAAGTCGTTCAGACGAAATCGTCAGAGAAAGGTTTACCTATGCTCTGACTACAACGCCACCTAGTGGTGAGCAGCGGCTATCGATACACAACCAGACAAATTTCCCAGGCCTAAAGAGAGCACACAAAGTTTGACCCGAAAATATTTAACGGTTTCAGAGATAATCACGTTTAAATTCGCGGCGGCGGAGCCTTTCTGAAGAAAACATAAGAGCATCCAGTTTGTGGAAATGCTCTGAATAGCATGCCAAAGCGTATCGAGAACTTTTATGTTTTGGGTTATCGCCCAGGTTTTTGGAGCAAAGTTGGTCCGTCAATCCTAGAAAACAAGTCCATGCATGCACTTCAGTTCCTTGTCCATCAATCTATTTCCCTGAGCTCGGAGCCAATTCCGTGTGCATGGACCGAAATCCTGACGCTCGCCCCATCCATCATCCATCCATTCATTCATTCCTTGCGCTCGCGAGGTATTCCACACCCGTGTACAAAGTTCCATGCGCTCGAACATATTATCACCAATATGCTTACATCCGGGATGAACTGGGGCGAGTCTACTGAACTTTGTCCGCGGCCGTGGAATACTTCACGAGCGCAAGGGATTGATGGGGCGAGCGCCAGGATTTCTGGACGATGTACACGGAATGGATCTGAACCCTGATGACGTATTATATATCTTTCAATCACGTGACGAATTGTGCATTCATTGATCTGCATGACTGTCGATCACTTATTCAGAAATCTAGCATCGCTTATGTAGCATTGAACTAATTAAAGTGTCAACGCACAGTACATTGGCTGCAAGGCGGGAAGTCCTATATGTAACCCGATACACACCCAGGGACCTCGCGCTGACAATAAGTTGATGTCATGTTACATGAGGGAGGTGATAGGCAAATCGGTCCCCATCTGTCATTTAAGGGAGTAGAGGACGTTCATTTCTAGAGGTTGAATTTTTTTTTTTAATTTCAGCATTTTTCCATCAGGCTAAGAGAAGATGATCAAAGAAAAAGATGGAGGGTTACCATATTCGTTAAAAAAATATGGTAGCCCAATCCATGTATACCACTTAACACTGAATGCATAGGGAATTTGAATTTTTTTTGCTTGATCTTCCCAATGTCAAACACTTATAGTTCTTGTTGAATATGTAATAAACCCAGGCGGACACCATGCGTCCTTAGAACATATTAGCAGTATAACAGATAAACTAAGTCTTTTCAATCCTATTTCCAGGAGGGGTGGGCTTGGGAAATCAGGGTGGTAGTAGGGAATATTGTTGGAGGTTCTTTTATAAGCCATTTACAAGTTTCCTTCTTGTTGAAAATGACTAAGAGTGAATTTTGGGGGATTTCAGAGGCGAATTTTTCAACCTCGGAAGCAGTGCGCGCTTTCCAACCGTTGAATCTAAAATGTCAACCTTTTGGTCAGTCCTATCAGACTATCAAACCACCAGTAAATCGAAAAAAATGGTTCTGTTATGTCTGGGTATACTTTTGTTGGGAAATTCTGCTTGTTTTGAAAAATTCGACAAATCACCATGTTGTAGCACCATAAGAGCAGGAAACTAAACGTCCTGTACTCCTTTAATTGTCATGGATGCTGGGGGCCTACACTGCATCATGGTGTAGAAGTAGGATAAAATGTCATCAGGTTTCAAGTGTATTGGCTTGAACACAGGGAAATAGATTGACGGGGAACTGAGGTGCATACATGGAATTGTCTCCTAGGCCTGGTTATATTCTCAAAGACTGCTTGTCGAATCCACCCAACCTACCATACTTGTGTGTGCTTTTCGATAATATATATACACATATATATACGTTACATTGAACATGGTATAGCGCTCACCCAGCAAAGTTATAGGTTTGACGGAACAACCTTGTGTGCGTGCATGGAATTGTTTTCTAGGCCTGATAACGGCACTAATGAGTGTTGTATTTTGAGTTGGTTCTAACTTTGTCCTGTGGATCTGACGCGGATTTGCTATACATTATATAAACAAACGCCGCTATCCTATTTATTATGCACCTGTAATTTATGTTTATGTTAACAAATACTTCTGTGTCATATGTTTGATAACTCGAATGCTTGTGATTTGACCTTCATTGCATCCAATGGGAGGTTCACACAATAGGACGAGAAGATAAACCGAAAGTACTAGTTCTGTCAGTTGATTGGTTAGCTGAGTCAAACTTGACGAACAGGAAGTGGCAATCACATAATCTGATTGGATAGTTGTTATTGCGCAATTTCCCCGAAATTATGTGACGACAGTGATGTCGTATTACTGAGGGTCTCCAGCAGACAAAGTTGACAAACAAACGAGCAATGTTGGCAAATCCGTCATGTAAGACACATACAATAGGTGACTACATGTGGGGAACCATTCAACCAAGGAGTGAAAAGGGTCAAGTATATTGCACGCAAAGTGTTGCCGATTGAAGTTGTCTTACATGACGGGTCTGCCAATAATTGGTGGCATAATATTTGGATATAAAGGTTACCTAATTGGCATTATTGTATAAGTACAGGAACATTAGTATACATATATGGAAATACAGCTAGATTCCCTGCAACAAAGAGATACCAAAAATAAACTGCTGTAAGTGAGAAAAATCTTGGTGCTCGGTGCAGTCAAACATGACAAGCAACTTTGCACCAATCAACTTAATCGGTATGGACCACGTCATAACGAAGTCTGAGACATTCAGACACAGTGAGGTGCTGGTGGTCGTTGCCCCCTCACCGTTGATCTTGACCGTTGCCCCCTGGCCGTTAATCTTTTGACATCAATGTTGGTAGCCGACTGATCAATTACCACTAATCCATCCACTCACAAAAATGTCAGTGATTTGATTGATTGAAATTGCAGTTTAAGGGCCGCTTCCCGTACGGATTTCGCAGCCCATCAACTCAATGTTTCATTTTGATTACACGTTACATTTCTTAGTTCGTTAAAGATGTTTACAAGCGCTGTATTATCAAGTAAACAAACAAATAAATAAATAAATAAATATATATATAAGTAAATAAGTAAATAACAAGGAATGGGCGGATGGTGTCAGTGATTTGCAATAGTTTCTTGGTTTTATTATTCTCGTTGACCTTTGACCGCTCGACCTCAATAGTATTTTTGATTGCCATATGCGTGAGGTATTCCTGAATTTTGATCACAATCTCATCCTTGGATTGAATAAATAACATAGACAATATTTTCAGTGTTTGTTCTATCTGATTTGGTATTAACTTGAGCACAGTCTTCATGAATTATCAGTGTCATATGATATCCTCCTTTCTTTTTCGATAGAAAACATGAATTAGCGCCGGGTAATTATTTATTATTATTTATTTATTTTTATTTTTCCTCTTTGGAAGAGTTAGAATGGCGGAAATTTTGGAAAAAATCACCCTAAAATCTTGTCTGAAAATGCACCAAAATGCGTAAAATCGGAGATTCATTGTACGGTCCCTGAGTAGTATACATAACGCAAATTGATGAGATAGCGCCTCACTGCGCATGCGCAGAACCTGGTGTGACGTCATAAGTGTGTAAAATGGGGCGGTGTGCGCATGCGTGATG
>JAVTVY010030458.1:0-12921 GCA_036873755.1 Hanleya hanleyi | reverse complement strand
GCGGTGGAAACCTTTACACCGCGCGCGCCGGGGTCAAAGGTCAGTTCCGGTCACGTGAACGGAAGCGGAAGTGACCTCACACAGGTCGTATGCAAATGTCACTTCCGAGATCTGAGCTCCACAGGCTTTGAGCTCCAAGAGCTCCGATCCAAGAGCTCTGCCACACGGGAGTTCCCACCACCACCACCACCATCACCGGGCGTTGACGCCCGTCAACGCCCGGTGGTGGCGGTGGTGGTGGTGGTGGTGGTGATGTGTGTGTGTCCTAATTTTACATGCACCTATCCATGACTGGATGCTCCTTCACGACTGCTTGACATTGATACCTCATTCGACCCAATCGGCCCACTAGGGACCCACTTAGACCCTAAAACGTCTATTTCCATACACTTGGCCCACCGCGCATGCGCAGCATGCCGCTAGTTCAACCCCGCACCCAGCCCATCAGATGGCCCCTCCCCTAAGCTTCACTTTGATACCTCACTCGACCCCATCGGACCATTTTATCTACGGACTACTTTTTCTCCGCGGAGGCGACCGCATTACCGCCAGACATGACCTCATCACCGCGGAGCAATACAAAGGTCAAAGGTTAACCGAACTATAGTCGTCAATACTTGGCACACAGCCAAGGCTGATGCAATCCAGTACATGTCCGGACATGCCTTGAACTGGTGGCGCCCCCTGTCGGATTCTTTCGGGAAATCACGAGTTATCCCTCAAGTTTAAGTGCACGCATTCTGACCAAGGATGGCTCCTCTCCACTCCAAATACCTGCCTTCATTGTCCCAAAATGATCACTTGCGCTACTACTCGTCCTGATGACGTCACCCTTGACATCACAGATGACGTGGACAACCCACAATTCGGGGTCTATACCCCGAGAGCTACAAAATGACACCCTACACCATGCATTCGGAGCAATAGTGGTCCATCTCTACACCAAATACTTTTCTTCACTTCCCCAAAATGGCCACTTTACTTACTACACCCAACTGTGCATGCGCAGATTGACTCGACTTGCAATAAAAAACACACCATTCTGATTCTACCCGACAAAATCTTCACTTTGACACCTCCCACAACCCATTTGGACCACTAGTGGGCCATATCGGCCCCAAAATGTCTATTTCCATACTGCGGTCTGCCTGCGCATGCGCAGAATGACGATATTCCTACCCAACACCCACTCAGTCGGATGCTCCCTCACGTGTGCTTCACATTGATACCTCACCCGACTCCAACAGACCACTAGTGGCCCACCTCAACCCCAAAACTATTTCCATTCCTTTTTCCCACAATTCCCTGTCTGCGCATGCGCGGAATGTTGAATGCGGACGCTACACTAGTCCAGGCAGATGCTCCTAGAAGACGAAAAACAGATTTTTACTGGCATAGTCTCTATATTAAAAGAAAACCATTATCTGATCTCCTACAAATACAGGATAATGCCACATCAGCAATGGACAAAGAAAAGTATATAGAAATTCTGTTCAACCCTCCATCAGAACATGGTGAAATAGCGATGTACATACATAATATATATATATATATAGGGACGAACAGATAAATGCCCAATCCAGCTGAGTCTACTTAGTTCTATCTTCTTTCTTTACAAATTGATATTGCCACAGTAACAGGCTTTATCTCTGTATCCATTGTCTTTTATATTATTTTGTTATTATTATGGCATTTGCCATACTCTATATGTGAGAGAATAGAATAGAATAGAACTTTATTTATGCTAATCAAAGCGCTCGCAAGGAGCCAACAATCAAAACATTACAAAAATTCCAACATTACCTATCAAAACAGCCCACCCCTCGTTTTGCTGATTCCCTCCCCATACCCGAGATACATACCACTAAACAATATATCATGTAAGATACAAGTACCATACACGGTCTTTTAACTACTGGTTTATATTTTGTTTTGCTTACTGCTGGTGTCACTTCGGAAGATAGACACTTTATGTAGGAACTCAGCTACAGCTAAACAAATCAGTGGACTCTCATTGCTAAGTATCCAGGTAAATTGAGTCGAGCAATAAAAAGAATTGAATTGACTTGTTTGTATTATTGAAATTACCTTGTATACGTAATATATAGTAATTGTTCACCTGAATAAAACATTGTTTCACGTTCTATCAGAATTCACGCATTATTTATTTGTAGCCGAAAAATAATGTTTTCATCAAACTGAGAAATCTTTCAGACTTCCAAGGAGGGCCTTGAAGACTGTCGAATTAACCACACCACCCCACATTTATAAGCCGATATTCTATTCTGTGAAAGCGTGATATGAAAACGCACTGAATCACCCGTGCACTCGCAACAATTCGACAAAGTCGCAACACAGTGTAATGAAATGTGTTCATTTTTTAGGCGCTCATTTTCTACGACCTATACAGCCAACGTGGTTTATTAATATGCACACACATATCTTTTTCTTATGGTTCATTGGCTGAATACCATCTGTTTTGCCACACCTACCCCACGTGGGTGTATGGGGGGGGGGGAGAAATTCATCTACCGTCACACCCCAGAAGCGAAAAACCGCTGGGGTGTCGATACCATGACACCATGTGTGTGTGCCGTTGGCCGAAATCATTAGCTTGATAGTTTAGTGTTTTCATTTCATCCATGTGGTAAACTGAAGACCGGATTTATACCGATGGAAATATCTGTGAATTTCGAAAAAATCCGTGACAAGCCAAGAAACAGAAAACCGCTGGGATGTCGACACCAAACCAGGGAGCATGTGTGTGCCGCTGACCAAAATCATTAGCTTGATAGTTTAGTGTTTTCATTTCATCCATGTGGTAAACTGAAGACCGGATTTATACCGATGGAAATATCTGTGAATTTCGAAAAAATCCGTGACAAGCCAAGAAACAGAAAACCGCTGGGATGTCGACACCAAACCAGGGAGCATGTGTGTGCCGCTGACCAAAATCATTAGCTTCATAGTTTAGTGCATTCATTTCATCCATGTGGTATACTGAACACCGGATTTACCGATGGAAATATCTGTGAATTTCGAAAAAATATATATGGAATGAGATTCGTGGTGATACCCATATTTTTTTAGGATACGAATGCATCGTGATGAAGGCTTCATGGTGTGTTATACCCACCTAGGAAAAAAACAGCCCCCAGATATGCATCAAACGCCCGGGCGTACGGAATGTTTCCAGGAATACCAATCGGGACTAAACTGTTTATCAGGTAAGCTAGCCTTTAGTACTATACTTGCGTTGAAACACATGCAGACAACCTATTCAAATGTCAATGCATTGGCAACATAGCGTCGCACGAAATATAAGCGCCCCTGTTGACCAGGATTTTTTTATACTCCCACAACAACAGACAATTTGAAAACAATTTTCTAGCGGGACTTACCCCACAGTCTCACCATATTACGTGAATTAGTTCATATCCAGAGCGAGGCTCTGGCTCGGTGAAACGTAAACACGGGCGAGAAAGCACGTGGCCCAGGCTAATCAAACATGCCGAAAGGTGCAAATAATGGCTCAAGTAAAGGCAAGGGTAAACGCAAAATAGATATCCTCTGTTTTGCCACGCCACCCACCCCACGTGGGCGTATGGGCGACGAAATTAATTTAATTAAAATTAATTAATTAAAAACTCAAAAGCAGAAAACCGCTTGGGTGTCGGGGCCAAACCAGGGAGCATGTGTATCGCCTCGCAGCTCAGGGGCTAGCTCCCATGTGCGGGCAGTTTTTGGTGAGTTTTTGGCCTCGCCAGGCCGGGGAAAAATATCAAACTTGTTTGATAATTTCGCCTCGAGAGGCCAAAGCCTCACAGCTCAGCAGTTTTCTTGGACCACCCAATGAATCGCCTGTTATTTTCACGGGATTCACACGCACGACTCTTCAAAATGGTCTTGAAGAAGACATGGTTAGAACTATAACATATACATATGCGTATACAACCACAACACCACGATAAACAGAATGAAAAGGTCTTATTTTCACTCTAACTAGCTTAAATATAGTTTCAAACGGTTCAGCGTATAGTTTGAAACTTCTGTCTTCACGTTATCGGAGTACATGTGCTCGCCAACGGGGGCGTGGTCATGAGCACATGTGCTGAGAGAGTGTGGTGAATTCTGGTGTCTCGATTGGCTGTGACGTAGAAACGTCAAGCGGGTCAGGCTGGGTGCACGGCGTGGAGTGAGAATGTAACCATTCTAGTCGGTGTGCGGCACAAGAGAACACGCTTTCTTATTTTAAATGTTTGCTATATAAGATTCATCTACTCAAATAACTTGGAAAGGGAGCTTGTGTAACGACAGTTAATAAATATTATTATAGTTGTACTGAATTTGAATATAATCAATTTCAAATCCGTTTGTTGGCGCCGTTCCTCCGCATGTCCGGGCCTCACTGCACGCAAAGGTTGGCGTCGATCTGTCTGAGTGCGAAAGCTCTCACACCACAGTACAAATCATGAAATGGGATAAAAGTCATCAAACTCTAACCTCAGGGAATTGATGTAATATACACCTCTATCATAAATGTACAACATAAATGTAAATATAGATACCGTGGCATAAATTAGAGAGAGCATTTCAGTACACCTAAAAAAAAAAATGAAACCTGGACGGGTATCCTTCATCTCGAGGGGTCGCAAGTTCGATTCTTGCTTTCATTATGTGAGTGTGTGTTGGACATGCGATTTTTAAATTTTATTATCACCAGACTATAGCTTGAATGTTTTATGAACGCTAAATATAGGGGAGAAAATGGCAACATTATCGCTAAACCGTAACCGTTGACAGCTGGAAAAGATGTAAAAATAGATAAAAATTAGGTAGAGCAGCTCAATACACCTAAACGGTATAGTTCAACCCCACGCCCAGCCCAACCGATGCCCCCTCCCCTAAGCTTCACTTTGATACCTCACTCGACCCCATTGTCCCATAATGCACCGGGTCAAAATACTCGCTTCTGATTGGACGAGAGCTCCGTGGCGGATTTGAAATACTCGCTTCTGATTGGACGAGAGCTCCGCATTGCATCTGCGCATGCGCAGAATGATATTCCTACCGCACACCCAACCCATCACATGCCCCTTCACCTAGGCTTCACTTTGATACCTCACTCGACCCCATTGGATCATTAGGGACTCCCCTACATCCCAAAACGTCTATGCGCATGCGCAGAATGGTGACAACACCCGAGCCGCTAGTCCAGTCAGATGCCCCTTCACGAATGCTTCACTTTGATACCTGACTCGACCCCATTGGACCACTAGTAACTCCCCTAGCTCCAAAACGGCTATTTCCATACCCTTGGGCCACCGCGCATGCGCAGAATGGTGACAACGCACGAGCCCCTAGTCCAGTCAGATGCCCTTTGACGAATGCTTCATTTTGATACCTCACTCGACCCCACTGGACCAGTAGTAGCTCCCCTAGCTCCAACACGGCTATGTCCATACCCTTGGGCCACCGCGCATGCGCAGAATGACGCTATGTCAATTCCTTTTACCGATGTAAAAGTAGTAACATGTCGCACAGGGTCGCCAACGACATTCATGCAAAAACATCCCCCTCTCCCCCTCTCCCCCTCTTTCTAGTCCAAGCCCCTGTGCTGGTTCAATAATTTCAGTCCGTTATGATTCGGGCTGTAATGTTATTCCTTTTACCGATGTAGAAGTAGTAACATGTCGCACAGGGTCGCCAACGACAGTGACAAATATCTGCAATCATGCAAAAACACCCACCCTCCCCTTCTTTCTAGTCCAAGCCCCTGTGCTGGTTCAATAATTTCAGTCCATTATGATTCGGGCTCCCACAGCCGCCATCTTAAACCCACCACCCACCACCACAAGCCGCCATCTTAAACCCACCACCCACCACCACAAGCCGCCATCTTAGGGCTCCCCTAGCTCCAAAACGGCTATTTCCATACCCTTCGGCCACCGCGCATGCGCACAATGCCGATATTTCAATCCCACACCCAGCCCATTAGATGCCCCCTCACCTAAGCTTCACTTTGATACCTCACTCGACCCCATCGGACCATTTTATCTAGGGACTACTTTTTCTCCGCGGAAGGTTTTTACCGCGACCGAATCACCGCCAGACATGACCGCATCACCGCGGATGAATATACCACCACAAGCCGCCATCTTAAACCCACCACCCACCACCACAAGCCGCCATCTTAAACCCACCACCCACCACCACAAGCCGCCATCTTAAACCCACCACCCACCACCACAATCCGCCATCTTAAACCCACCACCCACCACCACAATCCGCCATCTTAAACCCACCACCCACCACCACCAACCGCCATCTTAAACCCACCACCCACCACCACCAGCCGCCATTTTGATTTCCAGTCTAGGGACTACTTTTTCTCCGCGGAGGCAGACCGCATCACCGCCAGGACCACATCACCGTGGAGGAATACATCCAGTGAAATTTTACTCGCTTCTGATTGGACGAGAGCCACCCCGTGACCGCTCCCAATATGCAAATTTCTGAGGTCAAGTTTTACTCGCTTCTGATTGGCTGTCACCTCCTCATTTCCTCCACAAAATATGCAAATTTCTGAGGTCAATCGACCTCTATCTGCCCTTTGTATACTACTCATTACAATTCATGAACTGCACAAGGGTGGGACTACAGTTGCAAACCTAGGGAGGGCATTTTATCCCTACGTGAATAATGTCAGCTCAGTAGAATTACGATCAAACATCAACCTAAGCTAGGTCTCGTTTAATCTTTAAATTCTACATCGCTGTCATGTATTCACTACGGGATCCAATGAGATGTTTAAAGTAGCCATGTGTCCTCAAAAACATATACATGTATGCTTCTATACCTATACCAGGTCTAGCAGTAGAAGACATTAAAAATCAGGCATGAAAACTGAGTTGCAAATCTTAGCGAGTAAAGTTTAATGCAAATTAGGATTCACACCGAGTATCCCAAAAGTGAAGTTTGTAGCAGTAAACAGTTATCTGCCCTTGGTTATACCACACCAAGCAGCTCCCATTGCAATATGCTCATCCTTGTTGGCAAAGAATGGCCAAGGCAAATTGGCCTTCCTCATACAAGGGTTTGTTATAATACTTAGCGAATGTGGAGTCTGAGCTCCAACCGACAGTCTTCAGAATAGTATCGACTGGTATTTGTGTTCTTTCGACTGCACTGCTTGCAGCTGCACGTGTACTATGTGGACTGAAAATGTTCATGTCCACCCCCGAATTTAACAACACTGTTCACCACAAAATCTGACCCATCTCCGCATGTATGTTGAATACTGTTATCGGTTGATTCTCTCCAAGTCTGCAGGATAATGTCAGCAGCTCTTTCCGAAACACCGTGGCTTTTGCAGATTTTCCTGATATACGAGCCGCCATCAGCCGCATCTTGAGAAGCGGATGAAGCTGTTTCGTTTTGTATGGCAGTTGGAGGGTCTTGGTATTCCTCGGGAGTAGTAGAGGGCAAAGTGTCAACATCCGCAGCAGTTTGGAAAACCAAGCCTGGGTAGTCCAAAGCGGAACTATCAGAATCCCCTCTGCTTCTTCCGTTTCGACTTTCCGGAGTACGCTGCCAATCAAAGAGAAAGGGGGAGGGGCATAAAATGGCTGTTTAGACCATGAAATAGAGAATGCATCAGTTGTCTACGCTCCAGGATATGGATGCCAGGATACATAGGTATCCAATTGAAAATTAAGGAGAGAAGCAAACAAATCTATAGTAGCCGTTCCAAAACTCCTAGAAACTTTCTGGAATATTTCTGTATCTAGTTTCCATTTTGTATTATCATGATAGATTCTAGATTCTCTGTCTGCTACCGTGTTACTTTCAGTAGGGATGTGAACTGAGCTCAGACAAATTTGTCTTTGAATGCACCAGTTCCAAATTTATCTGGTGATATAATTGCACTGAATCTTCCTGCCTCCCATGTTGTTAATGTATGCTACAGCAGTAGAGTTGTCTACCTTCATTCTGATGTGGACGTTTGTAACATTGCTGCATAGTGACTACAGGGTATAAACATACTCGCGTGCCTGTGTATCAATCGATAGGTATACGATCGATACACTGGCTTGGTTAGTTACCGATACCAGTTCTGGATATAAATAGCTCGAGGGGTTTTCACTAAACCGAACCAATCAGTAAGCGCGCTGAAGCAGCTCATCAGGCCAATCCGCAGCGAGGTTTAAGTTTTGACTGGTTTGAGTTTCATCGCCGACCAGACTACCTTTGAAGTTAGGCTGAAATCGACATCGGGTGTCAAAGAGAAAACCGCAGGCTTCAGATACCGACGCGCTAATTAATACAACCGCTGGGGATGAAATGTACGAGATTGTTTAACAGACACAGCGACTCGAGAACTCATCTGAATCCCCAAAAAGGTGCGGTAAACCCTCTGCGAGGATTTAGGTATTACCTGGACTTGTGCAGATGGGTACAAAGTGCAGCAAGCAATTCGAGGCAATTGATATGTAGTTCACCCTCACTATCACACCAGTTTCCCCCTGTATGTTGGTCTCTCATGGTACCACTCCATCCGATAAGAGAAGCATCAGATGTGAATGTGATACTGGGTGCTGATATTTGTTCTGTTTGGCTTCTTCACACCACCAGACTATATCTGCACGTGCAGAATCACTTATGGTCATTAAAGCTTCAAAGTTACCTTTGTTTTCTTACAAGAATTTGATCTTTTCTATGTCAAGCTGTCTATAGTACAGGCGACCATACTCCACGGCTGGAAAATTAGAAACCATCATACCAATCAGTTCAGCCACCTCACGGATTTTAGATCCTTCAGATCAATAACAGTAATATAGCAGCTTTTAGACATGAGATTAACTGCTGTTTGGATGGATTCCATCTTGAAGTGTTTATACGTCACATACTCGTTAAACTGCTTCAAATTCAAGATTAATCTGAATTTCCCGTTTTTCTTTTTTCTCACAAAAATGTTGGAAATAAATTCCCCTGGAGTATATGAAACCTCGTCAAGAACACCTTTCTGAATGAGGTCGGTTATTTCACCCTCAATGATGTTCTACTCTGTCATGTTAAACCTAAGAGCCCAGGGGTTAAACCATTGAATGGGTTGTGAATCTAACTCGAGTTGACACCCTTGAATGGAATTTATAATAAAATAATCCGAGGTGATGCGTTTCCACATTAGTATGCGGTTTTTAATTCTACCGGCAGTGAAGTTGAGTACATCTTGTTCCATTTCATGTAACTCAGTTAAAGCCAGACCATTTACCTGTGGCCGACTCATACCTGGTGCAAGCTGGGCTCCTAGTTCTGTCTCTCCCCCTCCTTCGCCAGTAAGGATTAATATACTTTCCAAGTACGGCTGAAGAATGTCCGACTAACACAGTAGATTGAATTGCAACACTTTACTCAGATCTTGATAACAAAAGCAAACACAACATACAGGAGCGCTAAACCGGAAACCCCGAGATACCAGAGAAGGCGCATGCGCGAACCAGCGCAGACTTATAACTATGAAGCAATACAACTAATATTATGCAAAACAGCATTACATAATGGCGTAGCCACTTTTTCTTCTGTCTTTCTGTATCGGAATTAGGATGAGAGATAAGCAGTTGCTACAAGTGCAGTAAGACTACAAGTGAAATTCTGTTCAAATGAGAAATTAAGGCTCTGAAAATTGCGTACGAAACAATGATTGTAAAGTCATTCTTTTGGAAGATGCCAATTGACATAAAATGTCATGGGTCTTAAAGAAACACCAATTACAATGTAGAATATGTAACGTAATTCTGTCAAATGTTTCTTAGAACACCGAATAGTGAAAACATTACAGTTTAAATCCTACTAGATAGTAAACTGCACTGAGCAGTACTCGAACCGTCATCGGGTTAGACTGCCCTCAGGCTCTGGGGATTATTCTGCCCCTTTAAATGCCCCTTTAGGTGAATTGTAAACCACACCAGGTCGAAAGCACAGTTTTCACACACTAAAATTCAGTAACATAATCCGAGAATCTAGATGGAGGCTTCTTTGTACGGAGTGAACGACGTGGGCTGTCGTAACTGGCTGATGGAGTTGGAGATTCCAGAGTAGGAATTTCATGACTAGATTGAGCTTCAAGACTACCAGTGTCAAGGTTTATCGGTGTACATTCTGATGAGACCGTGTCACTACTTGTTTGGGGTGGCTGCGATAGCACATAGGGAATGTGTGGAGGGTCTGGCGGCCGATGTTGTTGCATTGGGCGTTGATCTTCATCAGATGAATCATCATCTAGTCTGTGTCTTCTGTGATGGCTTAACTCCGACGATATCGGTACCATATAACATTCGGAACGCTTGACTCTGTAGGATGTACTTCGAAGTTGTGATCCACGGAATTTCCTGATATTACACCATGATCCCTCGACCAAGACAACAAGATAACGATCGCGAGCTCTTGACTTGTTACGGTCGGAATACAAATACACTAGATCACCAACCTCGACTGGTGTGGCTTGTGGAACTTGGCCCAACGGAGCCTTAGATCGTTCGCTGCATGGATGGTTGGCTGTGCGTTGGGCGTGTTGCTCTAGGATAATGGTATGGTCGTGGATGGGTAACTGGGTGTTGGTGAATTGATCCCGTTGGGTCCACATCTCACGAGCCGACAATCCTCGGCTCCGAATTCGAGAGTTAAGACGTGCTACTGCGACAGACAAAGACAGAGGAGTTAAAGTACCGCAGACTGGATCTTGGCGGAGGATTTCATCTTCTAGCTCTTGGATGGCCCTGTCCGCGACAGGGTTCTTGTTACGGTTCTTGATGCGACCAATTTCAATACGCAGTCTGTGGTGCAGGAGAAGCTCGTCGTTTACCAGTGAGGAGAAAGCAGAAGCCGGATCAGTACGTATCACAGCTGGGGGGCCATCGAGTGGGCGGAGATCAATACACGACCTTATCAATGCGTCACGTAGACACTCTCGACGCTCACTTTCTACCAAACATGCAACGGTGTAGGATGTTACACATTCACGCAGGACAAAGACAAGTTGTCGTTCACGCTTCAGGATATCAGCAGAGAAGGATATTCCAACTGAATCTGGTGGATCTGTACTGGACTGCTCAATGATGGTATGAGGAATGTTTTTGAGAGATGAGCATTGATGGCATCCACTTGAGACACACTCTATAGACTTGTCCATGTCCAACGCGAAAAAATACCGTTGGACTACTAGTTTCAGTTGGTGCGCAGAAGGATGGTCTAGGTAAATGTGTAAAGCTGTGAGAAGACCATCAAGGATTTGTCTTGGAACGACGATGCACTCACGAGAGGCTACAAATGGGTCATTACGTCGCACAACCAATAGGCCATCCTTGGCAATAGTCACAATGTTGAGATAGCGCTTGATGTCTCTGATCTTTGTGAGTTTTTTTGAGGGTCTAGTGCCCTGAACAAGATGTGCATGGGTACGACGGAGGTCAGGGCATTCCGACTGCAAAGCCAGCCACGCGGCTCTACTAGTGAATGGAGGTTTGGTATTACCCGATATGATATCACGTGTATTGGTAAGACGTACAACCGAGTCCTCGATGCGTTCGACAAACGAGCATACCTGACACGATGGATTGTCACAGTCGATAGCATTTCGGCTAGCAAAGTCAGATGGGACGTTAGCAGAACCAGCGAGGTGACGAACAGAAGCCTGATAGCGGCTGATGATGGACAGAAAAGTAGATACCCTGGGGCTAGCGGAGAACTCTCCACGGCATAACTTCTCGTAAGCTTGAACACAGGGTTTGCTGTCGGTCAGTATACAGGCATTATGCTTTGACTGAATGATGTAAGGGCTGAAGTGCTTTGTAGCCACTGCAATAGACAGGGCCTCTACTTCACAGGGGAGCCACGATCCTTGCTGTTGGCGTAACTTGGCACTGAAGTAACCAGCCAGACAGGGCTTTCCACTACGCGTAACATACAAAGTAGCGCCTATTCCCCGTCGCTTGACAGCACCGTCAGTTACAATCCAGATCTGATCGTCAGGACGAGGTAACGTAATGGTTTGGTTTGAAGACAGCGCGGATTGTGCCAGTTTGAAAGCATGTAGGAGTTCGTCATTCCAGTTGATTTTATCTGTTGATTGGCGACCAGAAGTGGCGTCATCTAGGGGAGATAACAAACTTGCGCATTGAGGAATAACTCGGGAGAGAACTTTGTAGGCGCCAATAAATGACCGAAGACCATACACATTCTCTGGTGGAGTACAAGTAGAGAGAGTGGAGATGCGGTGTGGACTGGCACGTATTCCACCTTCGCTCCAGATCCATCCTAATATTGTAGCCGTGGTCGGGAAGATAATGGTTTTAGGAGCAGAGAGACACAGATTGTTGTCGTTGAGCGCCTGTAACACCTGTTTCCATGTATGGAATAGCTCTTCAAGTGTATTTCCACCGCAGTAGAGGTCGTCGGCTAGCTTAGCGACTACACCATCCTGAAGTAAATCTCCGAAAACGCGACACATGAGTTCTTCTAGGGCTGTTTCAGAGCCAGGCATGCCCATCGCACATCGGGTGTAGACGCGAATACCACGATAGGGTGTAGCGACGCCGCAGTATTTCATTGAGTCCTTTGACAAGGGTATTTGATAGAAAGCGCTCGTGAGATCTGTCGTAATGATGTACTTCCACTGGGCAATTAGACGGAGAGTAGAATTCACGTCGGGCATTAAGGACGGTTGTGGCTTGGTATAACGACCAACGTCGGCAAATGCCGTGACAAGACGAAAACTTCCGTTGGGTTTCTTCACTAGAAAAGATGGATTAAGGTATTCAACGGAAACGTCGATATCTTCAGGGCAAGCGAATACTCCCATGCTTTCCAAATCATCAAACTTCTGTTGTAGTTCAACAAGTTTATCTTTTGAATATTGTGGAA
>JAVTVY010030457.1:0-13053 GCA_036873755.1 Hanleya hanleyi | reverse complement strand
GGAACCTTGAACGTTAAATCATAGACATCATTGGACCAGTTTACATGTGTTATATTCAGACTCGCCATGACTCTGATTTCAGAGTGATTTTACTAAGGGAACCTTAAACTTTAAATCATAGACATCATTGGACCAGTTTGCCTGTGTGATATTCAGACTTGCCATGACTGATTTCAGAGTGATTTGACTTAGGGAACCTTAAACGTTAAATCGTAGACATCATTGGACCAGTTTACATGTGTTATATTCAGGTTCGCCATGACAAAACATTCTTGCAGAAACTTATAAAACAGGGCTATTCCACCAAGCGCCTCCACTCAAAGTTTCTCAAATTTGGCGATACATATCGCATGCTGATAGCAAAATACGAACGTAGCGTGCAAGATCTATGGCGCTACGTTTCGTAACTTGTGTCTAATTCCGCTTAACCCGGGGCTAGGCGCCGTATGAACCCATGTACTTCAAGATCCTCATGGTACTCATATGAACAGGCGCAATCAAAGCCTGACTGAGATACATCATTCTTTAAATGACGACTTTACAACGAATATTATGGATTAAGAATACTGATCAGCGCTATGGCATCATTGAAAACTGTTGACCGCTTCTCTCTTGCAGGAAACAAGCCTATGTTTATGTACATGTATTCTATGATTGTCTTTTTGAATTTGGTGATAATGCTGTTTTTACCCCTCGGCCAACTTTGGCCTAGGGGTATTGTCGTCATCATGTACGGCTGTCCGTACATCCGTACGTCCGTCCGTCCGTTACCGCGATATCTACAGAACCGTTTCATGCATGGCTACCAAACTTGTTGCATCTATTTATCTTCACGTAAATCAGAAGCCTATCGAAAATGAGTCATCTCGGACAATATTTTTCAGAGTTATGCCCCTTTTTACAAATAAAAATCCATTTATAATTTGTTATTGTGATAATTTCAGAACCGTTCCATATACCACATTCTAACGTGATACGTCGCTATATAGCTGAAATATTGCTGAATGCGACGTTAAACCCTAATTCTCTCTCTCTCTCTAACGTGATACAGTTGTTTCTCTTGACCTGAACTAGATGCCTATCGAAAACGAGTCGTGTCAGAAAGTATTTTGCAGAGTTATGCCCCTTGTCCATTTATGATTTGCTATTGTGATAATTTCAGAACCGTTCCATATACAACATCCTAACATGATACAGTTGTTTCTCTTGACCTGAACTAGATGCCTATCGAAAACGAGTCATGTCAGAAAGTATTTTGCAGAGTTATGCCCCTTGTCCATTTATGATTTGTTGTTGTGATAATTTCAGAACCGTTCCATATACAACATCCTAACGTGATAGTTGTTTCTCTTGACCTGAACTAGATGCCTATCGAAAATGAGTCGTGTCAGAAAGTATTTTGCAGAGTTATGCCCCTTGTCCATTTATGATTTGTTATTGTGATAATTTCAGAACCGTTCCATATACAACATCCTAACGTGATATAGTTGCTTCTCTTGACCTGAACTAGATGCCTATCGAAAATGAGTCGTATCAGAAAGTATTTTGCAGAGTTATGCCCATTGTCTAATAAAATCCACTAATTCCTATGTTAAGTTTGCATATAATTTCTATATCATGTTTGTATACTATCACATTTATTTATTGATTGGCTGACTGATTTATTCTCTTACACAATGCGAAGAACAAACGTATATCTATAGTGTATGTATTTATTCCAGAAACAAATTAATTTAAGGGGAGGAAAACTTTTTTTTTATTTCAAAGAAAGTACACTTACAATACCAGGGGTAAATATTTCTTCCCACAAGCCAATCAATTGATAGAGACACCCTTACATTATAATAGCTGGGGTTCAGAGCCGAGGGGTTTGGATAGCGCAGCTTCATGTTGGAATATGGAATAGGTCTTTGGATTATGGACGCGGATATTCTCTAATGGACGACGGCTGGATTATGAATGACGGACTAGACGCTTGTAATTTTAACCTGTGTATGCCTGAATTCTGCTGGTGGACAAGTTGTCTCCGAGGCCGGGCCCCTGCACACCCAACACTCATAATGGATACAATACAAAGAAATAATATTAAGACAGACCCGAGGAACCTTAGTGCAGGTTTCTCGGCCGAGTCTCTAATAGTTCGAAATGCACTAAGACCTTTTTCAATCCAAATGACAGATATATTTCTGACAGCAAAGCAATGTCACGACATCAAACCTTGTAATATTGCCCATGATGATTGTTTAGCACCGAATTCTACATGTAATAATTTCAAAATTTCTAAGTGTGGATATCGTGGATGTCTCACGTGTCCACTCTTTAATACGTCAGCTTCATTTAGTTCTGCGTTAACTGGTAACTCATATTCTATCAACTCGTATGTTGATCTTAGTTGTTCTATTACAAACTGTATTTATTTAGTTTCCTGTAAGAAGTGTGGTTAACAGTATGTTGGGAAGACCACCCAAAGACTCCATCTTAGGGTGAACGGTCACAGAAAATCCGTTAGGAAAAAGCAATTGCTTATAGGTAGACATTTTTCTGGACCCGACCATGGCTGGGATAACTTTAGTATTCAGATCATAGACGTCGTCTATCCATCTACTAAGGATTCCCCCTTTGGATTTGAGAGAAAATCCGAGAGCGGGAATTATTCTGGATGCTAGAACTTGGGTCAGTGTTTCCGTTTGGTTTAAATGATAATGTCAGTGGGTTCGGCAATGCTACAAACCGCCGTTCAAATGTATCCAACATTACCCAACTATTTAAACGCAGCCATGGTTGGCGAAAGTTTAATAGTTCGATGATTCACGATCATATCACTTTAAATTACTTAGTGGGTTTAACTAACGCACCCAATAGTATACATAGCTTACGTACAGTTCTGTATGCGTTACCTCTGAGAGCTTTAAATCAAATAGTCAGAGATATACAACAATCTGCGTTTTCAGGAAATATAATACCATCAAAAATCAGTAAAGTATGTCAAGATATAGCGTATTTTCGATTGTATTGTCCAGTGAACATAATCGAAACATCCCAAGATCGGCTTTTCTTGAAACTACTTAGATAAAGGACTAGACATCACTAATTTACCTCGAATTCTGAATGATCCAGAGGTACGCAACGCTGTATCACACTATTTCAAGTTCACAGAACCTCCTTGCATTTCATATAATTATACTAAATCTATAGCCACCAAAATATTCAATTACTCCAATGCTGTCAAGGAGTTTGACTGGAACTTATACACCTCAGGAGGCTATAGTTGTGATTGTGAATTGTCGAACTTTATCTATACACCATGCAAACATATTGTGACTGGTGACCTTGATGTGGTGAGTGATAAGGATCTGAAATTACTCCTGATGAAAGGACTTAAATATAGAGAACCAAGAAGAATAAATCTGAAGGCCGACCAGAATATAGTCCTGTCTGCATTAGAACAGTACGTTATTGATTGGTCTAAGCGAGAAAAAGTTGAACCTACAGTACTCGCTGATTGGCTGGATCTCACCAACAGCAAGGTCGCTGAAACAATCCGCCATATTGACAGAAGTACTCTTTCCCAAGCAAAACAAGTACTGAGAAACCTCAATTCGCAAGAAGTTCTAGCAAATCTCCAGAGTAAATTCGTCATAGTCCCAGCAGATAAAGCTCCGAATAATATAATATTCATATGTAAATATTACTATTATCAGGTGCTGGTTAAAGAATTGAGTGTAGACATATCTTCGTCTACTTACTCCCAAACTGCATTTACGCTGGAAGATTTATTTAACAATCACAAAAAGTTTTTCAGGGAAAGAGGTATTTGTATTCCAACCAATCATAACGACATACCAACAATATACTGGATCCCAAATGCATAAATCACCATACAAAGCTCGATTCGTAGCTGGTTCTAGACGCTGAACCACCAAGCTTATTTCAACCCTATTGACGCGGTCCCTTCAGGAGGTAAAATCAAAGGTATTGCGCCACTATTTCGAAGAACTCTGGCGTGGAATGTATGTGGATATTGAAAAACTCAAAATGTCTTACGGAAGAACTTGATGCTAAAGGTCACATACCGTACAGACATGTATCCACATGGGATTTCTCGACTCTCCATACTACAATCCCTCATCAGGACCTTATTGACCGTATAAGTTCATTAATAGTATCTGTGTTCAAGAAAATTGATCGTAGATATATTAATGTCGGAAGCCATAAAGCATTCTTTAACTCGACTACATACAAGAGATATCATTCATGGGTTGTTTCTTTGTTGATAGAGTTGCTTGAATTTCTCATTAAAAATATCTATGTGAAATTTGGCAACACAATATATCAGCAGCATATAGGTATTCCAATGGGTACTAATTGTGCACCCCTGTTGGCTGACCAGCAGGGGTGCACAATCATTGGACCAGTTTACATGTGTTATATTCAGTCTCGCCATGACTGATTTCAGAGTGATTTGACTAAGGGAATCTTACACGTTAAATCATAGACATCATTGGACCAGTTTACATGTGTTATATTCAGACTCGCCATGACTGATTTCAGAGTGATTTGACTAAGGGAATCTTACACGTTAAATCATAGACATCATTGGACCAGTTTACATGTGTTATATTCAGTCTCGCCATGACTGATTTCAGAGTGATTTGACTAAGGGAACCTTAAACGTTAAATCATAGACATCATTGGACCAGTTTACATGTGTTATATTCAGTCTCGCCATGACTGATTTCAGAGTGATTTGACTAAGGGAACCTTAAACGTTAAATCATAGACATCATTGGACCAGTTTACATGTGTTATATTCAGTCTCGCCATGACTGATTTCAGAGTGATTTGACTAAGGGAACCTTAAACGTTAAATCATAGACATCATTGGACCAGTTTACATGTGTTATATTCAGTCTCGCCATGACTGATTTCAGAGTGATTTGACTAAGGGAATCTTACACGTTAAATCATAGACTTCATTGGACCAGTTTACATGTGTGATATTCAGACTCGCCCTGGCTCTGATTTCAGAGTGATTTCACTAAGGGAACCTTAAACGTTAAATCATAGACATCATTGGACCAGTTTACAAGTGTTATATCCAGACTCGCCATCGCTCCGATTTCAGAGTGATTTTACTAAGGGAACCTTAAACGTTAAATCATAGACATCATTGGACCAGTTTACATGTGTGATATTCACACTCGCCATGACTCTGATTTCAGAGTGATTTCACCAAGGGAACCTTAAACGTTAAATCATAGACATCATTGGACCAGTTTATATGTGTTATATTCAGACTCGCCATGACTCTGATTTCAGAGTGATTTCACTAAGGGAACCTTGAACGTTAAATCATAGACATCATTGGACCAGTTTACATGTCTGATATTCACACTCGCCATGACTCTGATTTCAGAGTGATTTCACTAAGGGAACCTTAAACGTTAAATCTTAGACATCATTGGACCCATTTACCTGTGTGATATTCAGACTCGCCATGATTCTGATTTCAGAGTGATTTCACTAAGAGAATCTTGAACGTTAAATCATAGACATCATTGGACCCATTTACCTGTGTGATATTCAGACTCGCCATGACTCTGATTTCAGAGGGATTTCACTAAGGGAACCTTAAGCGTTAAATCATAGACATCATTGGACCAGTTTACCTGTGTGATTTTCAGACTCGCCATGACTCTGATTTCAGAGTGATTTTGACTAAGGGAACCTTGAACGTTAAATCATAGACATCATTGGACCAGTTTACATGTGTGATATTCAGACTCGTCATGACTCTGATTTCAGCGTGATTTCACTGAGGGAACCTTAAACGTTAAATCATAGACATCATTGGACCAGTTTACATGTGTGATATTCAGACTCGCCATGACTCTGATTTCAGAGTGATTTCACTAATGGAACCTTGAACGTTAAATCATAGACATCATTGGACCAGTTTACCTGTGTGATATTCAGATTCGCCATGGCCCTGATTTCAGAGTGATTTCACTAAGGGAACCTTGAACGTTAAATCATAGACATCATTGGACCAGTTTACCTGTGTGATATTCAGATTCGCCATGGCCCTGATTTCAGAGTGATTTCACTAATGGAACCTTGAACGTTAAATCATAGACATCATTGGACCAGTTTACCTGTGTGATATTCAGATTCGCCATGACTCTGATTTCAGAGTGATTTCACTAAGGGAACCTTAAACGTTAAATCAGACACCATCTTATATTAAGTTTGTTCTCCAAACGTTTAGTTTTCATTTAAGTTGAATTTTTAAACATATTTGAAAGTTGAAATTTCATCTTAAAATTACCCCAGTTTAACATTTTAATTTAAAAATTATAAAATTCACTCTTTAACCAAAACGGTGGTTGAGGCTGTGGGCTAGCAGGACTGGTTTCTATGCAGATGTCCAATGCTTCATTTACACAACGGTACTCTCATTTCCATCGGTTGAGAAAATGTCACGATAAATCAATATTATCTATGTCATTCACGGTTCTTCGTAATGTTAGCACAGTTGTTTTCTGATTCTAATCATATTTTATTTGCAGGAAAATCCTGATGCCGACTGGAATAACAGCCGTCCTTTTTGTGCTCAAATGTTGGTGACTGACTACCTGAAGATGCTCGACTTTAGCCAAGGGAGATAAACACTGTTCGAAATTTTGCACCATATATTCTCTTTTATCTGTAATCTGGGGAGATCATTCTCTACAAATCTTTGTGCACACAGCTCATCCTTTAGGAAAGATGCAAGGAAGTGGGTGTTTTGGACCACACAGCTCAACCGCAAACAAGGGAGATAACATATGTATGAAACAGTGTAACGTGTCGACCGACATCTTTCAAGGTTTCACAGTAGGCTACCAAATGTTGTGCTTACTATTCATGCAGTAAATTGACATGGCACATTTCAGTAAGTAGGTACTACCAATATTTCGAGGTCACCAATCACAGATATTATCATATAGATTGGCTTTTGCGTGCAGACGTATAACAAATGAGCATAGGTTATGTACCATACATGTATCTCTCAGCTGTAACGTCCATTATGGATGTCATCGCATCAGATTCCATGTGGCAAAGGAAGATTTAATAACAAAAATATCTACTGTGTGGCTAGGTAACTTTTAGAATTCCGAAGACCAGATACACCTGTATTGCTGAATGAAACTAACCATTCCACTTTCAAAATGAATCTGGATCAATCATTATTGCCGAGTTCCGTTCTACTGGAGAATCTTCGGTACCAGGTACGAGAAATTACCGTTATAGTGGTGTGTGACTGGGGATATCTGGGGATATCACTTCAGTATGAAAATCTGCAGACCTAAACATGATTCAAGCGTGACCAGGTGAGATAACTCTGTTAGGAAGCCTTGTGCGTAGATCCACTACCACGTGAGAGGACCTATTTAGGAATATTTTAGGCCTACATTTATGTTGATAGCGGATCCAAAAAACACCAGCAGCACCAGTATTGTATCCCGGGACAGAACACTTTTGGACAGGTTTCGGTAATCCGCTTCCTGGTAGGACTTACATTTGTGATACTTCAATCACACCAATCGACGAAGAAATCTGGGAAAAGGTTTCCTGGGTTAGCTTTATCAAACTATCAATATAATTACCGGTATTTCGTCATGTTGTATTTGATTCACATGTGATTGAGGCAGTCGTATTGACAGGACACAAAATATATACAAACAATATGCAAAGCTAATAAATATTTTAATAATTGAACATTTGATAATTTTGTCTGCTTTTTTCTTGGTACTCTTTCCCCACTTTTAATCATGATCCCGGCTCCTTTTCTCAAAAGTTACAAATCTTGAAATGGGTCTTATGTAAGGAAAGTTTTCAGTCGTAGCATCTAATCAGTAACAATATAATGTATTACCCTTCATGAGCCGTAGCTTTCTAGAACATGGATGATAAACAAGCCAACATGATGGAAGGTTCAGATTCCTCATGACAGTAGAATCCGTGAGTGCCTGGGAAAACACAGATTCGAAACCGTAAGCCAAATTAGTCTACAGAGTGTGCAAAACAAGGAGAGTAGTGTATAAAGCGTGAATGGAGCCGCCTTTCACCCGAATGTAACTATGACGTCACAGGGGTCACTGAGGTCAAGTGTGGTACCAAGATGGCGGCATTGGCGGCCATGTTGTAATACAAGATGGCGGCATTGGCGGCCATGTTGTAATACAAGATGGCGGCATTGGCGGCCATGTTGTAATACAAGATGGCGGCATTGGCGGCCATGTTGTAATACAAGATGGCGGCATTGGCGGCCATGTTGTAATACAAGATGGCGGCATTGGCGGCCATGTTGTAATACAAGATGGCGGCATTGGCGGCCATGTTGTAATACAAGATGGCGGCATTGGCGGCCATGTTGTAATACAAGCATGGCGGCATTGGCGGCCATGTTGTAATACAAGATGGCGGTGTACAAGATGGCGGCATGAGAAAAACGTATAAAAGTAGGTGATTTTTAGTGGATTGGGTGTATTCATTGCACTACCTTGCGGAGCTCTCTGACTTACCTGACCTGCCTGCCTGCCTGCCTGCCTGCCTGCCTGACCAGCCTGCCTGCCTGCCTGACCTGCCAGTCCAGCCTGCCTGCCTGCCTGCCTGCCTGACCAGTGTGTTTGGACGAGAGGAGGACAGAAAGCATGAGACGTGGAGAAGATTTTCCATGGGACCCAGCAGCACCTCCGGTTGAAGTCTTGCCTGAAGACGAGCGTGTGAGTGAGATTTATCAACGACACTGGGCTACCATACGCCATTGTTTTCACCGTGACCGTCGTCTATTGGACTTGTATAACTTTCGACTGCAGGACCTTACGTATTTGTCTACTTATGCTGAGAACATTTTCACAGACCAGGTCACAGCGTTCAAGTTGAATATGACATTCGGGTATATTTTACGGCACAAGGAGACGGCCCAGGTGCGGTATTATTATCCCAGCAATAATACCTATGTGTTTGACCAGCCGTTCACGGTGACGGATGCGATTTCCCTGGAGCCACTCCTCGCCCAATTGACTACGTTGGATCCATTGGAATGGGCGCGGTTGCAACGCCCCAATACCCAATGGCTTGTGGAAATGGTGACCAACGTCACATTTTTCGTCACGAAAATGAGAAATCATCCTATCGGTGCTCCTGTACTACTCCCCCCTTGGCTGCTTCATCGACCCGGACTGTATGCATTAACGCGTGGGTCACATGGGCCCTACAAAGACCGGAAATGTTTGTTTCGGTGTTTGGCCGTGCATGTGGACGAGTGTAATCCCCAGGATTGTAACACAGTGGCCAATAACTATTGGGAACAGTACTTAGAGCAGCAAGACTTGGATGAGCGGCATTTCCGTGGAGTTCCTTTCAAGAATTTGGATGACGTGGAAACACTGTTCAACATCAATATCTTTGTATACCGATTACGATGCGAGGAGGATACATTTGTGGCTGAATTGGTTCGTCGTTCAACAGAACGGTATGCTTCTACTATGAAAGTCAATGTTTTCGACTACAATGGCGTGAGTCATTTTTCGCTGATCTACAATATGAGCCAGTACGCCCAGTCTTACAGTTGCGCCCAATGCCATCGGGTGTTTCACCGTTCCCCCGACTTACATCGACACGAGAAGAGTTGTGACAACAGTGTGAAGCGAAAATTTCCTGGTGGTGTGTATCATAATACGCCTACTATTTTCCAGGAACTGGCCGATGAGGGTCTCATCATACCGGAGGCGGACCGTTATTTTCCCTACCGGGCGTGTTATGATTTTGAGGCCTTGTTGGAGCCCATGGACCTGTTTTCAGCGAAAACACAGTGGACGCAGCGCCATATTCCCCTCAGTGTCAGCATTTCCAGCAACGTACCTGGCTATGACGCTGCACCGGTCTGTTTCGTGTCTACCGGGGATTCCCATGAGTTGATCACCCGCATGATGGAGTATTTAGAGGAAGTCAGTGCGGCCAGTACGGCATTGTTGGTGCCCAAGTTCCAGGACATACTGGACCAACTGGACGATCGGATTCCTATACCGGGTGTATCGTTTAGTGATGATGAAGAGTCCGAGTCGGAGTCGGAGTCGCAGTCGGAGCCCATGCAGTCGCAGGATGTGCCTTTACCCAACCCGTATGCGGAGAAATTGAAGGCGCGCTTCCTACAATACCTAGGCCAGTTACCGGTGCTCGGTTTCAATTCGGGGCGCTATGATTTGAACATGGTGAAGGAATTTCTCTACCCTTACTTGGCCCAGGCGAATACCATCAAGTCCGTCATCAAGAAGATCAATAATCATATGGCCCTCACTACGACATCACTCCATTTCCTGGATGTACGGAACTACTTAGCTCCTAATTATAGTTATGATCAGTGGGTGAAGGCGTATGACTGTCCACAAACGAAAGGGAGGTTCCCTTATACGTATATATCGACGCTCGACCGTTTGCAGGAAACACAGTTGCCACCCCGGGATGCCTTCTTTGACGATTTGAAGCAAGTGGAATGTCCGGAAGACACGTACCGGGAACTAGAGCAGGGATGGAACGACCAACACATGCAGACCTTGCGAGATTTCCTGATATGGTATAATAACTTAGATGTGGTTCCTTTCCTGGAAGCGGCTGAGAAAATGGTTCAACTGTTTCGTCGTGAGATGCACGTCGACATCTTCAAGGAGTGCTTGAGTTTACCGGGTGTGGCGCTTCGCCATCTTTTTCAAGCGTGTCCTACGTACTTCTCGCTGATACAGCAAAAAGATGCGGACATGCATGATTGTCTAAAGCAGAACATTGTGGGTGGACCGAGTCTTATTTTCCACCGTTATCACGAGAAGGACGTCACTACTCTCCCCGGTGGAAACCCTGTGCTAAGATCATCGGTTTCGATGCCAATGCCTTGTACCAGTGGTCTCTGGCCCAACCTATGCCCAGTGGACATTATACACGTTGGTTGGCGGAAGGGCGGCATTTTACACCGCAACGCGCTTCTTACAAGCATCTGGCTGACCAGTGGTTGGATTGGGAAGCCTATCGACGGGGAGTTACTATACGCCATCAGACCAACGCCACAGAGAAGCGCATAGGAGATCGTCGACTCCCCGTCGATGGGTTTGCCCTGGTGGGTAGGACACCGACCGTATTCCAATTTTACGGTTGCTATTGGCACGGCCACGAATGTCATTTCAGCGCTGGACGTTTCAACGGCCGACGTGGAGAAACACCGGAAGAATTACGGGAAGAAGTGGTGGAGAACGGTGATTATGTGAAAGAGAGAGGCTACCATCTGATCGAAATGTGGTAGTGTGAATTTCACACCATGTGCCAGGCCCTGCCTCATTTACGGCGTTTCCTAAAAGAGCGCGAGTACCCGTTGAGTCGTCGCCGACTCCTGAGTCTACCACAGATGTTCGACGCCATTCGTTCGGGGGACCTCTACGGCTTTGTCGCATGGGGGCCTATGCGGATCAACACGAGTGTTTGCCTCGACCTCGACGCATGTTGATTGGCAGTATGTGGGCAGAGAAAATCTTGCTGGGCACTCCGCTATTGCAGTGGTACATGAGCCACGGTCTGGAAATTACGAAAATATACCAAGTGATACAGTACGTACCCCACGCCTGTTTTGCGGAGAATGCCGACATTGTGACGTCTGCCCGTCGTCAAGGTGATCAAGACCCGAGTAAGGCCATCATCGGTGAATCGTGGAAATTGACGGGCAATGGCTATTATGGGAAAACGGTCACCAACCAGGATAAGCACGTGAACGTGAACATTTGGACTACTTCCCAAGCCCGCAAAAAAGTGAATTCTCCTCTGTTTCGGTCCGTGGAGGTCATCGATGACGACACGTATGAAATCACTTCAGCCAAGAAGACTATCCGTTACAACCTACCCCTGCAGATTGGATGTATGGTATACCAGGTGGCCAAGCTGAGGATGCTGCAGTTTCTCTATGATTTCATGGGTGTGTATTTTAATCCATCAGACTGGCAACTCATGGAGATGGATACGGACTCGGCCTACATGGCCGTCTCTAATGCGGATTGGGAGTCCCTGGTGAAACCGGAGTTACGGGTGCAGTATGAGGTGGAACGCGACCAGTGGTTACCTCGACGTGACCATTACCAGTATGATAAGCGTACGCCCGGGCTCTTCAAGCTGGAGTGGAGTGGGGATGCTATGATTGCGCTCTCCTCCAAGACGTATTACTGTTACGGGGGAGACGAAAATAAGTTTAGCTGCAAAGGGGTGAACCGGCGCGATCCCAACATCGACAAAGCCTTGTACTTGAACGTGCTGCAAAGCCAGGCCAGTGCGAGTGGCACTAACCGAGGATTTCGCGTGGTGGACCACCAGATGCGGACGTACATCCAGCAACGAGACGCCTTTACTTTCTTTTATCCGAAACGGAAAGTCCTGGCCGATGGTGTGAGCACTACTTACTTGGACTTGTGATTGGAACACACACTATAACTGTTGATACACGAGTTAAAAAACTGTAAAAGTCAGGATGGCCGAGTGGTCTAAGGCGCCGGTATTAAGTGCTGGTCGGCGAATGCTGGCATAGGTTCGAATCCTACTCCTGACAGAATTTTTTGTACCACTTGTATATACATACCCCTACTATGTGTACATACCACCTGTATTCTATTTGTATATAGTGTAACTCTTCTTGTTGACTTAAATAAAAAAAAAAAAAAGTCAAAACCATCATTTTTTGTGTTTTTTTCATGATTTTTTTATTCAACATCAATGAACGTCAGAACAACAACGTCATAACAATAACGTGATAATAATAAAAAACAAGTACTGCGCGCGCAGTGCATTTAAGTTAACCAGAGAAATGGAGCATGCACATTAAAACGAGAGGCCGTCCAGTCATAGACGAGGACATCACGGTCTTCGGCTTGACAATAATCATCAAACATGTGTACGATGGTGGGCATAGAATGTCCTCTACTCCGGTGAGTGAGATAAAACACACAGTACTGTCCGCACACACTACTCAAGGGTCCT